>PVIY010008283.1:0-77703 GCA_004026745.1 Myrmecophaga tridactyla
TCATAAAGAAACTCAGAAGAGGGAATTATAAATCCTTCAGAGATTGTCTTGATGTTCTTCTTATGATTCTTTTCTATAATACCCTCATTTACCTTGGTCAATTTCTTTCAAGTCCTAGAAAATCTCTACCTCCTGTAGGAAATGCTGTGTTCATTTACCACAAATAAAAAGTAATCTCTTCACTTATCTAAAATATTTTATAAAACATTTGTCCCTTATCTTTTATTGCTTCATGTACACTTGCCTTAACTGAAGAGGGCAGGCTCAACTAAAATGAAATTGTGCTAAATCACTGTCCTAAACCAATAAAATAACACTGTCTCTGTATCACCTGCACCTTACCATTACTGACAACTGTAACTACCCTTGTCCATATATACAGAATGCCTTGCTCAAACATATTTTTAATAAAAGTTATACATTAGTAGGATAACAAGAAAATCTCAATTTTCTGAATTAGAAAAATATTAATTATTGTTTCAAATATTCCTCTATTCTTTGGTTCTACCACATTATTTGTCTCATATTTTAACTCTTGTTTCACAGGATGGTATTTCTTCAGTTGAATGAGAGTTTCTTGAGGGGTAGGTAAGAAAGAGGATCATGATATAAGAATCATGTTTTTTGCATAAACATTGATATATGAAGATGATAATCTGTTAATTACTTTAGCTCTTTATTTATTTATTTTTTTAGAAAGTCAATGTCTGGTTTACTGGTAGATAGCAAAAATGAGATTCATATTTTCTTTCTTAACTTTTTTACTGCTTTTTTATTGAACATTAACTGACAGCTTTGAAATCTCTCGAACTCTTTCTCAGTGACACCAAATTAAAGGTGAGCAGAATATTTATGATGTAGGACACAGATTGCTTTGACTCATAAGGTGTTGAACACATCAATGAATCTGAGTAATAACATAAATGACCCTTCAAAAATATGGTGTATTAATTTGTAAGCTGCTGGAATGCAATATACCAGAACTAGAATAGCTTTTAAAAAGGGAATTTATTAAGTTGCAAGTTTATAGTTCTAAAGCCATGAAAATATCCAAATTAAGACACCAACAGGAGGTTAACTTTACTCAAGAAAGGCTCATGCCATCCAGAACAGCTCTGTCAACTGGGAAGTCATGTGGCTGGCATCTGCTGGGGTCTTTGGGTCCCGGACACCTCTGTCAACTGGGAAGGCATGCAGAAATGTCTGCTAGATTTCTTTCCTCATTTCATAAGGCTTCCTGGGGAGGCACCTTCCTTCTGCATCTCCAAGGGTCTCTGGCTGTGTGGGCTCTGTTGGTTCTGTTGGCTCTGTTGGTTCCTTCCAAAATCTAAAGGACTTCTTCTAGCTTTCAGCTGCCAGAATGCAACACACCAGAGAAGGATTGGCTTTTAATAAAAGGGGATTTATTTCATTAGTTCTTCAGAGGAAAGGCAGCTAACTTTCACCTGAGGTTCTTTCTTATGTGGGAAGGCACAGAAGGTCTCTGCTGGCCTTCTCTCCAGGCCTCTGGGTTCCAACAACTTTCCCTAGAGTGATTTCTTTCTGCATCTCCAAAGGCCTGGGCTGAGCTGCGAGTGCTGAGATGAGGTATGTTGAGCTGCTTGGGCTGTGCCATGTTGAGCTCTCTCATTTAAGCACCAGCCAATTAAGTCAAACATCATTCATTGCAGCAGGCACGCCACCTAGCCGACTGCAGATGTAATCAGCAATAGATAAGGTTCACATACCATTGGCTCATGTCCACAGCAATAGATCTAGACACCTTCCCCTGGCCAAGTTGACAAATGAATCTTACTACCACAGGGCTCTAATAAGCAAACTCACCTTGAATGGGTAGAGACATATCTCAATGGAAACCATCTAATCAAAAGTTACCAGAAACAATTGGTTGGGTCATATATCCATGGAAACAATCAAAAAGACCCCACCCAGCAATATTGAATGATGATTAAAGAATTTGGCTTTTTGGGGGTACACAACAGATTCAAACCAACATATTTGGATGAGGTACAATTAAATGAGATTTAATTTAAAAATTAAAAAAAAAAACCTAATCGGAATAGCCAAAGATTCAATTATACAAGGAAACTAGACAAAAGTCAGTCTACCATTCACAAAGCAGATGGCAAATCATTTATATTGGCAAAATTAATTAGTTCATTTCCATTTCAATTGTTAACAGCTGACTAATATGAAAGCACTATCCATGGAAATATTATTTTGGGGAAAGTATGTTTTACAATTAAAGAATATTCAGAACTTACCTGACATCTTGCATTTAACTTAAGAAAGAACTTCCTAGACATTGGAAAAAGTTATTTTGTTGATAAGTGTAATAAAAACTGTGATTATTTGAAGAACTCTTTGAAGAACTGTTCAACATTTTTGAAAATGTGTGACAATATCACATTCTAGAAAGTTTAATCTAATATTTTGCAATATTTATATGGTGATAAAAAGGAAAAATATTTGAGAGTATGTGATATTGGAAGTGTTTCCATTAAGCTAACTTGCTGGCTTTCCAGAAGGGGATCCAAAATTTAGAAGCAGGTTCAGCTGGAGCCCAAAATTTACAAGACATTGCCCCGGAAGTAATGACTGATATTCTGGATGTATTTGGGATTACTAGAGGAGAGGGTAAAGAAAGAGAGAATGTGTCTAAAGACTGCTCTTTGTGGATGTTACCCCATGTACTGCACGGGCAGATACAATCTGAGCCTTCCATATTAAAAAAAACAAGTGGGGTTTCTTAAGGGAGAAAGAATCCTTTGTTGTAGTATTACAGTGTCAGGGTAGGAGGGAATGCGCAGCAGGACTCCATGAGCAGAGAAATGGAGAACTTGAACTCCTGGGACAAGTCCTTGGGGTGGCTGTGAAGAATACTCCTGAGAATAGGCTCAACAGCTAGGGATACAAAGCAGATGGCACAGCCCTAGCTTTTGTGACTTAGTCCGAAATTTTTAAATGATGCATTTTGACTTTTCTTTAGAGACCTTTTCCTATTTTTTTATGTTAAAATGGGAGGATATGGTGTGTGTATATGTGTGTGTATGTGTTTAAGTTAAATGTCATAAAATACATTTGGAAAGAAGTAAATGTTAATATAATAATTCATTGTGGAGAGTAATAATTAAATACAAGCAGATCTTTGTAATACAGAAAAAATAAAAAAAGAAATGATAAAGGGGGGAGAAAGGAAATAATTTGCATTTTACTTTCTGTCACTAAGGCCTACAATGATTTAAAGATTGATACAATCACTTCCATTGATAAAATAGGATGATAAAAGGAAATAAGGAGAAGAGTCTTACTTTAAAAAAGAAAACACAGCCAAAAGTCAGGCTAATTCCAGGTTTTTGTAAGAAATAATTTTTTTTATATAGCACCTAAAATAACATGTATGTTTTCAAAATCAAAGAATGCTTGTAACAATATTCTTGAGATATATGAGCTCCACATAGCTGTCTCTTTTAATTTCTCTTTAATTTATCCTCATTACTTTTTTCTTCTATTGTAGAGTTGGGCAAGATTTAAGAAAAATAAAAAAAGATCATGGGTTGATTATTGGAGAAGGAAAACAAAACCAAATACTTGCACTCAAGCTCTGATATTATGTGCTTAAGATGATTATTATATTATAATTATTAAATTATAAACTCATTACATAATATATATTAGTGATGAAGGGGCCCATGTACTTAGTTATGTTCAAATCAATTGGAATGATATTCTCATTTTTTAAAGAAATTTAGGAATATGTCATATCAATCTCCTTCAACTAAAACACAGTCTTCCATGTGTCTCTTCAGAATATAGCTCTTCAGTAGTTGTTTCTTAGTAAATGAATCTTGAAGAATAAGTGGGCTTATAAATGAACATTGCTTAAAATATAAGTAATCAGAAAAACATGAAAACAACAGTAAGCGTGATTAATTATGATTAATTTATACTTTACAGCAAGATATTCCCTAAAGGTCATTTAAAGTTTGCCTAAATGAAATGGTATAATTACAGGCTTTGATTTCATACTAGCTAAAGACAGAAACCAAAAAATACTCAAACAAATTGTCAATGATTTTTGTTTTTATCTCCAAAGCAGAGATAAAATCCCCAAATACGCTAGTACTTGGTTCAATTGTAGAGGAAAGAAGAATGAAATAAAATCAAGGCTATGAGTACTCTGAAGTCAGTAGACATGGTATATTCGATTGGATCAAGCTGCTCCTTGGCCTTTTTATATTAAAGCCTACCTGGAGGAGGGCTATGTATGGTATTTGTTTATATGATGACTTTAGTAAAGGATTTTTTTTTTTTTTACATGGGCAGGCACTGGGAATTGAACCTGGGTCCTCTGGCATGGCAGGCAAGCATTCTTGCCTGCTGAACCACCGTGGCCCTCCCAGTAAAGGATTTTTGAGGCTGTAGAGCTAAGGCTTAAATCTTAAAGAATGAAAGATGGAAGTTAAGGTGGTAAAAATATTTTTATTAAATCTGACCCTCAATAAACAACAACTTCTTACCACCTCTACAATAAATACCATGATTGAAGCAAGCATCAACTTTTGTCTGGATGATTAGAATGCAATAATATCCCATCTAGTGTTTCTCCTTCTGTTTCTCCCTTCTCTCTACAAATTACTGCCAACAGAATGTTATGAGTAATCCTGTTAAAATATAAGAGGTCATGTCTTTTCTCTGCTCACAATCTTTCATTGTTTTCTCATTGGTCTCAAATGTGTAAAAGATGAAGCTTTTCCAAAGGCTTAAAAGGATTTTTAAAAGCTGGCCTCCCACAAACTCTTTGTTTGCTTCAACTATCTCTCTCCTCTTCTCTTATTCCGGCTTTACCTGCCTTCTTGCTATTTCCCCAAAGCTGAGTACATTCCTGCCCCAGGGCCTTTGCATTTGCTGTTCACTCTTCTCCAGAGGTCATGTGATTCACTCTCCCATTTCTTCCAATTCCCTCACAAATATCATCATGTTTTTGAGTACTTTCCTGATTGCTCTCCATAACATATTAGACATTACTCCCTTTCCACCATCTTCTAACCCTCTAACCTTGCCTAATTTTCTCCCAACAGAAAGCAGACAGGAAAATTGTGAAATTTTTGTTTTGTTTACCATATATTTCTAGCTCCTATGAGAGTACCTGGAACGTGGGAGATGTTCAATGAATATTGAATAAATAAATTAATGAATGAATGATAGAAGTTTTTAATCAAGAATAAAGATACATTTTTATCTATATGCATTATCATTAATGAGATAATGAGTTTGTGTTACATACATATGACAAATCTTATAAAATTGTAGTTCAAATATGTATAGTTTATTTTATTTCAGTTATACCTTAATAATAATGTAAAAATCATTTTAAAATTCATATGTACCTAAGGAAATCATTGGACCAATTGACCAAATATCAATGAGATGAATTATATTTTCATTATCTTTCTATTGAGCTCATTTATCCTTGCAAATGGAATCGTTTATGTTTCAAGTAACCACAAACATAATGATATTCTTTGACACTGATATCCTGTTCTTAGTTCTGACACTGCAGAGTCTATCTGACTCTTATTAAGTGCAATTCTGCATTTATTTCTTTAGCAGTAATGAAAATGGAAATACAGGAGATACAGAATAGAATCAGAAGAATATGTTAACACCCAATAATTTCCAAATTCATGGAAGCAAAGAATTTTTTTTTCTTTTGGCCAGGGCTTAACTTTTTTTTTCTTTCCCAAACAGAATATGTTTAAACATTTATTCTTTCAGTTGTGAAAAAAGACTCTTTGAACCTACAAAATGGCATGGGATCTTTAAAGAGTAAAAGTTTATTACATCATGTGTGATTCTTCAGAAAGAAAACATCATTTCTATTCAATCTGCTTTTAAGGTTTACAAGTACATTCACAAACATAACTTCATTTACCTCTCCCTAGGATCCCAGGAGGTGGGCAAGAAAGACATTGTTATTCACAGTTTTTTAATCAAGAAACTGAGACTTGGAGAAGGTAATGACTTCCCTATGGTCAAAGAGGTAGTAAAAGAGGTTGAAACTGAGAACTCTGACTTTCTTCAATCGGAGGAAATGCTTTTACAAAGATGGTTGTGTGGCCCTTGTCCTAATCAGAAATTCTTAGCAGAGGTTAGTTTCAGGGCAGTTCTTAAAAAGTGGGAAGATTTAGTGGAGGGTGACCGTGGCTTATCTTAGTTGACCTGGTTTGTTCATCCATAAAAAATCACTGAAGGCAGAAGAGATAAAGGCTTCATAAGTAAAATTAGAAACTTGTTGTCTTGGCTCAGCACAAATGAAAGCACTGAGGGTGGGGAAACTGAGTGGCAGACAGCCAACAAGAACTGCCAACTCAACATCTTCTGCTAGAGGAGTGAGCTTCAGAAGGCTGCTTGCAACCTGTGTGGATATTGCACCAGGGAGCATTCTAATATCCAGGCTCCCTTTGAATGCAGCTACCCACTGAGATTTTAAGATCACCTAGAGAAAGGTTAGGACACTTTTCAGGAGAAGAAAATATTTTTATTGTATGTCTCAAGACTCAAAAGCATTACGATAAATAGAAACATAAGAATAAGTGCAAAAAATGGAGAACTTAAAATCTTAAATAATGCACAAAGAAGGAAGTATAAGGATGACATTGCTAAATTCTTGTGCCAGATGAAACGTATGTGGTTTCTGTTACATTGGTCTTCAGATATAATACCATTTGAAGAAAACAAGACTTTGACTAATGATCAATTGTATTGTTTCAAGATTGATAACTTCTTAAATGTAATTTTTAGTGATTGTTTTCCTGGGAAATTAATTGGACAAGGGCAGTTTCTTGGAGACTTTTATAATAACATGGTTTCTCTTCTCTTCCTAGTTATTATTGCAATTATTTTTGTTACTGTTTTTAAAAACTAATGGCATTCAGCTATATTTTCGATATACGATTTTTCTTTTGAAAATATCCCAAGAAAAAATATTGAAGAAGGTAAAAAATACACAAACATATATATATATACAGTTGTAAATATAAATATTATTAATTTAAGGGCTTGTTTCTCAGCTGACTAAATACATTTATTGTTTTGGCTTTTAAAAAGGGAATAATTAAGTTGCAAATTTACAGTTCTAAGACCATGAAAATGTCCAAATTAAGGCATCCAGAGAAAGATACCTTAGCTCCAAAGGAAGAACCAATGAAGTTTGGGGCTTCTCTCCAAGCTGGGAGGGCACATGGTGACATCTGCTAGCTTTCTCTCCTCATTTCGTAGTTTCCCCTGGGGCATTTTCCTTCTGTATCTCCAAAGGTCTCTGGCAGCGTGGGTTCTGTTGGTTCTAAAGCTTTTCTGAAATGGTGCCTTTTTTTTCTAATATTTTTATTGTAAAAACTTAACATACAATCATAAAAACATTCTTGACATATGAGCATTCTATACATGGTGTACAGTTAATGGCTCACAATATCATCACATAGTTGTGTTTTCATCACCATGATCACTTTATTGAACATTTACATCACTCCAGGAAAAGAAAGAAAAAAGAAAAAAGAAAAAACTCATATACCATAACACTCACCCCTCCCTCTCATTGACCACTAGTACTTCAATCTACTCAATTTATTTTAACCTTTGTTGCCTCAATTATTTCTTTATTTTTACCCATAATTTTTGCTCATATGTCCATACAAATGAGTGTCTGATGCTCCTAGATAAAAGAAGCATCAGGCACACGGATTAAGTGCATTTTGATAACATAAGATAAACAAATAGTCTATAAATTGATGATTGCTAATTAAAATACTAAAAACATTTCCATTAAAAATACTCTAAGTCATCATTTCCTTCATCTCCTTTATTCTAGGAAGAAATGACTGGAAGCCTTAAGAAGTGATTATGTATACAAATTGATTTATTCAGTCTGACAGTAAAAGAATGAATAAATTGATGTTTATTTTGTAATCAAATGCACTCCCCCACATACCCATCTATTCTGGAAAATTTTTTGCTCTGGGAAGTATTTCAGTTAATTATTTGATTTGATAGAAGTAAATGTACATTTACACTATTTGTGTTTATTAAACACATTTTTATCCTGGATTACTTTTAAATAATTGGCAGTAATCATTCTAAATTTGATCTTCATAAGCTTCACTCATGTAAAAATGAAAATTTGGGGGGTGCAAGGGTAGTTCAGTGGTAGAATTTTTCCTTGCCATGCGGGAGACCCAGGTTCGATTCCCAGTCCATGCACTTCTCCCCTCAAAATCACAAACAAACATGGAAAAAACAAACAAAACTTCAACAGATCATGCTGCAATAATGGGATAATCATATGGAAAAATAATGAAATGTGACCCTGCCATACAACATACAAAAAAAAAATAGTAACTTGTACATACTTGGTGTGTCACATACAGCAGCTTAAAGTTAACAATTATGGAATTCACAATTCTTCAATCAGCTAGAGGGAATAATTGCCTAAGCAACAAAGGAAATATCACTCTGGTTTAATGTGAGGAGATATGTTTAATGGGTATTCTCAATGCAATTGGTTTCCTCCCTTCTACTCCAATTTGTTTTTTCTTTTCTGTTCTCTTTCTTCATCTTAGTTTCTCCTTTCTTTCCTTTTTCCTCAGTTGCTGAGTAACATTTAAGGACTTGCACAACATTAGGTTTTAGAAAATCAAGGATGGAGAAGCATATTTTGCTTATGAAGAGTATTTATCCATGGGAATAAATATTTATGGTATAATTTCATAAATACTATAAAGATACCCAGTACTAAATAAGATCTAGGAAAGACTAGTTATTTCTATGAGTCAGGATGTCACAGAAAAGACCCCACTTAAGAAACTTTGTTTAATGTGAAATTTCAAGTGTTACTAGTTTTCCAAACCACTAGGTGATGTACAGTAGAGAGAATTGCAGACAAAGAAAAAGTAAAATAATATATGCAAATGAACCAACATTAAAATAAACCGTGACTTGTTTCAGGAAGAGTGATGACTATGAATTTAGACAGGCACGCTTTTTACCTCAGCCTGGCACAGATTGTGATCTCTCTGAGCCATACACATTTAAAAACAAAAGAGAAAATCTGAGGGCTATTTCTGAATTTCTGCAGAAGAGTATGTGGTTAGTATAACATATGTGCATGAATAGTTTATTTTATTGGGTTTTAAATGATGGCTGGCAACGACTATTTGTTTAGTAACCAGATGATGTACAGATAAAATTAGGCAAATTATGTTATAGTTTAAATCTGCTATGTCCATCCTAGCCAGTATCCAAGGTGGATTATTTACTTTCTAGAAGAAGGTTTGGCAAACAAGGGCTTATTGGCCAAATCTAATCTGCTGTATGTTTTTGTAAATTTTATAGGAACACAGTCACATACATTAATTTAGAATCATCTATGGCCACTCTTATGCTATAACAGCGGAACTGAGTTGTAGAAACATTGACTTTATGACCCGTAAAGCCTAAAATATTTACTATCTGGCCCTTTATAGAAAAATTTTGTCACACCCTGCTCTAGATAATCTGAAGCAATAATTATATTTCAACTTTTCTCACTTGCCTTGCTTCCCAATACTGGGAAGTCAAAATAGTAAGAATTCAAAACAAAAATAATACAACAATAGTTATACAAAATATTACACACACATAGGTCTCTCTATATTTACATATGTATCTATATAATTATACATACATACATGATAGGGAACCATTTAAATTACTAGGTTTTAATGATCTTTTATATTTCCCCTTTTGATAGAAGAATTTACTATGTTTAAATAGGTTTCAGTTAACTTTTAAAATGGAAATGTGATATAATTCATGTTACTTTCCTCTTTCCTCCACTGAATTTAATTTTTATTTAATTATTGTTGTAACTCCCTTTTCACTCTTGAACATTCTGTTCCTTAATATTATGTTGCCTTTGAAACTTGGCACTTCAAACATGGGCTTGCTGAAATTTACTTCTCATGAGTGTTATCTGATACTACTAAATACACATCACCCATCTCTGGCTTGGGCATCTTCCTGGAAATATATGTTATCCTTGGCTGGTCCTAGTTGAGCCAGTTCAACAAAGATTTGTACCAGTTACTGAATGTTTGTGAAACACATGGTACAGACACATTTAAGGAGCAGGTTAGATACATATTTCTCAAGTTCAATATTTTTTAATTTAATGTTGTTTATTTTTGTATTAAAATATTTCTGCCATTTTTCAGGTATAGAGGAAACTGAAATATGTAGAGCATGTTTCCTGAGCAACCCAACACTCCATTTCCAGGAAATTGGCTCTCCCGAGTTAACATTCACTGGAACCAAATTTGGTTCAAAGTCTTGTGGATTGTTGCAATTTATTGCAATGTTAAATGGAGAAGTGGTTTAGGAACTGAAGTTATATGAGAAGCTTACTCAGTTCAGGTAGAGGTCAATACTGGAACCTACATAAAGAGAAAAGAGAGGATCTAAGTTCAAGAAATTGGCTTGAATATTGAAAAGTATAAAGAAGATTCTGCTTTACTGACTTGTTGGTTGCTAAGAGCAATATGAAAAGAAGGAACATATTTGCTTAGTACTGAATGAAAAAGTAAATATGTTGAGTGGGCCACGGTGGCTCAGCAGGCAAGAATTCTAGCCTGCCATGCCAGAGGACCCAGGTTCGATACCCGGTGCCTGCCCATGTAAAAAAAAAAAAAAAAGTAAATATATTTAATATAAATTACTTTTATAAATAATATAGAGAGAAAGTTCATATGAGAACACTACTTTTCAGTTTCTTTCTTATTTGATATGAGAAATGCTTATGTTTTTATGTCCTTTTTAGAAAAGTTGTAAAACTTTTTAGAGAAGTATTTACAGAAACATCACGCAGAAAATACAGTGTTCCCATATGCTCCTCCCCCCCATTATTAACACCTTTCATTAGTATGATAAATTTGTTATAACGGATGAAAGAATATTATTATAATTGTACTATTAACTATAGTCCATGGTTTGTATTGAGTTTCACTGTTTGTACAGTCTTATGGGATTAAAAAAAATGTTATAGTAACATATATACAACCTAAAATTTCCCCTTTTAACCACAAATATATAATTCAATGCTGTTAATTACATTCACAATATCACCACCATCCATTACCAAAACTTTTCATCTTCCCAAATAGACACACTTCAGTATAAGCACTAACTCCCCATTCCTTACCCCTACTCCAACTTCTGGTAACCTGTATTCTAGTTTTTGACTCTACATTTCCTTGTTCTAATTATTTCTTATCAGTGTAATATGAAATATTAATATTTCATATCTCTCCATTTGTGTTTGGTTTATTTTACTCAACATGATGTCTTCAAGGCCCATTCATGTTGTCACAGGTATCAGAATTTCCTTCCTTTCAGAGCCTAACTAATATTCCATTGTATGTATATACCACATTATGTTTATTCATTCATCTGTTGATGGATAGTTGGGTTGCTTTCACTTTTTGCCAATGGTGAATAATTCCACTGTGAACATCTGGGTGCAAATATCTCTTCAAGTCTCAGATTTCATTTCTTTGGAGTATATACCTAGAAGTGGGATTGTCAGGTCACATGGTAAAAAATTCTATAAGTAACTTTCTAAGGAACTGACAAATTGTCTTTCACAGTAGTCACAGCATTTTACATTTCCAACAATAATAAATAAGTATTCCTATTTTTTCTACATCCTCTCCAACCAACACTTATTTTTTTTTAACAGTAAGAGTACAGTGGGTGTGAGATGGTACCTCATTGTGCTTTTGATTTGCATTCCCTTAATGGCTAATGACGTTGAGTTTCTTTCAATGTATCTTTTACCATTTGCATATAGTCTTTGAAGAAATGTTTATTGAAGTCTTTTGGCCATTTTTTTAAAACTCAAAATGCGAAGTATTTTATTCTAAAACTTCTAAAATTTGAAAAAAAAATATCTTAGGTTAAATAATACAGTGTTTTCAAAGCTGAATGAGCTCATTTGGAGTTCATTTCTTCTGCTTGGAATAAAAAAAAAAAACAACTTCCTAAAACTCCTGCATGAGGAAAATACCACTTTAATGACCTAAGATTAGATGACTCTTCTCTCTCAATGGAAAACACTGTTTTGTTTTTTTTAAAATTAGGCTTAGTGTAAGGGTTTTAAAAATTCTAGAATGGAGGCATCTGCCAGCCCTGCACTGACAATTTTATTCCAAATGTCTCCTAACAGGCCTATACCATATACAGGAATCCATTGTCACCATTCTCACTTTCATACACTTCAGAAATCACTGTGGAAATGCTCAACATGCTGTGTTCATTCACCATAAGAAGAAGGCTTGATTAGCATTCGGCTCTAAGCACATTCTAATTACTTTGATTAGTTCACCCATATGTTGAAATGATCTGGTAAAAGATCTCGGTTGTAGCTAGAACGAGAAGCTGCTTCCCACCCTTGAATCTTTCTATCATCACCGAAATTTTAGTAGGATGCTGCTTTCAGATAAGTTGGGCCTCTTCAACTATTTGTTCTAAGGTGTGAAGTTCTTCTCAGCCATGTAGCAGAGACAGCACAATATTAAACTTTTACGTGATACGTGGTTTCCAAATATTTTCTCCCATTGTGTAGGTTGTAATTTTACTTTCATGATAAATTCCTTAGAGACACAAGTGTTTTAATTTTGATGAGGTTCCCTTCATCTACTTTTTGTTGTTGTTGCTCAAGAAATGCTTATAAAATGCCCATTTCCTTCTATAGTCCAAACAGCTGCTGAGTCTTATGACTAAGGGGATGTATCTTTAAATCTGTAAGCAGAGGGTCTTAAATTTTGGATGAATGGAAGTGATTTTCTTTTGCATGGAAGTGATAAGCAATGGCAAGTGGTCCTTGGTTCTCTTTGTTCAACTAGGACCAGTGAACAATATGTGGAGACCTAACAGTCATCCAGATGCCAGTGCCATCTGAGATTTCCTGATTTAGTCCTACAGTTATGGCTGAGTAGTAACCAAGATGCAGCTCTCTGGGGTCAAAGACCAAAGTCTGGGAGCACTTTAAGGTTGTTTGTTGAAAAATCAAGCAGATCCTATGTCAAGAAAATCTGGGGAGTCATTGATACTATAATTAAAGTAATTTAAATAAGAAACCTTGAAGAAAGATTTTAGAAAAAAAAAATCAAATTGCTAACTAGGTATGCCCTGATGCTTATTATTGTTTTTGCTGTATTCTATGTTCTATCTTTGAACTTCATCATGAGTTGCTACAAAAACTTACCAGGCAACATAGTCATGTTTAAAACTGTAGAGTTCCACTGGTTGAGATCCAGCCCTACTCCTGAGGGCAGGATGACAAATCACCCCTGTTTATCTTCTTTGCAATAAATTAAGTTACACGCACCAAGAAGCTTTTTTGAAGTAGTTCTCCCCACTCAAGATGCTGTATATTTTTGGCCACCTTTAACTCAGTTTTTCTTTCCAAAATTCAAATATTTTCTCATCCACAAGCATAAATACTAAGATTATTCTTTGCTCATGTTTTTGTTTCACGTCATCTAACAAACCATGTTTGCATTTTGCTTATAACTAACAAAGACAAGATGAGTTTTTTCCCTTAACATTTCTCTTTGTATTATTTTATCATCTTTTAAAAATAACTACTTAGCACTGACATGTATACAGCTGATCTAAGAACTAGAAGAAGTACAAATATAAGGACACACAATTCATCCCTTTTTAACTGTACCAAGCTTTACGCCTCTCAACAAGTATTTGTTTTTATTTTTTTCATTCACAGCAACTATTACTTCTCATTATACCAAAGAACTGGTTCTTGCTCTGAAACTGTTCTTTGGTAGCTGTCTTCAACAAATTATTTTTAATGTCTCGAAAGAGAATGGACTTTAATCCTTTAATTTGTGTTTCATTTTGGATCCCTTGATGCTATAGAGATATGAGTCAGGGCAAAGGACCCCTGGCATCAAATTCCTCAGCTCCATTCCCACTTGCTATATGTACTGTATGACCTTGACCTAGTCCTTTATGTCCTCCTAGTTCCAATTTTCTCACTTATAAAATGAGGACACTAAGAAGAATTAGCTCAGTAGAGTTGTCAAGAGTATTAAATGAGGGGGAAATATGAAAATGTTCATTGGCATGACTGCTGTCTCATCAAAGTAAGCACATGTTATGTAGTATTATTCTAAGTCAGGGTAGGCAATACATGGTAGGCCCAGAAATACTAAGCTTGAAACATAAAATATATATCTCTTGAATTGATTTCTGAACTAGAGGAATTTATAAAGAGGAATCCCCAAAATGCATTGAATAATTAGAACAAACATATGGCTTCCCCGTCCACTTGGACCTTGCAATCTAGAAAGGAGTTGCAAACAGATTTGAAATCATGTACTGAAGAAGTTGGTTGTTGTCCCAGTTTGCCAGGGCTGATATGACAAATACCAAAGACTGGGTTGACTGAAACAAGGAATTTATGTCTCAGAGTTTTGAGATCTAGAAGTTTAATATCAAGGCATCATCATCATCCTCCTAGAGGCTATAGCATTCTGGTGATGGCTTGCCAACATCTTTGGCATTCTTTAGCTTGTAGATGCTTCTGGTGCATGGTGATCTCTTGCTTTTCCACTGGTTTCTACTTCTGTGCCCAATTTATTTGCTTATAAAGATTTCAACCATATTGGATTAAGGCCCACCCTCAATCACTTTGGCCCTTTCAAAACTAATAATATGATCAAAAATAAAAATGGGCTCACACCTACAAGCTGAGGGCTAGGACTCGAACATGTCTTTTTTGAGGGACATTATTCAATCCCCAACAGGTATGTAATAAAAGTATGTGCATCTTTGCAGTTCAAAAAGAGGTATAGTCATAAGAGAACATTTGCCTCTAGATGTGAAGTTTTCATAAATTTAGTTAGCAGCCTTTCTAAATACTGTTTGTATATACCATTTCATCATAAATCTTGCTGCAGTACATTGTTTTGCTTTGGACACTTTGACAGCTCATTATGAGTGGAAAATTCTCCCAACCTCTTAATGGATGTCCAAAGGAAAGTTTATTTAACATACTCTGATCCCAACCAAATTGACATTATTTCCTGCTATTTTGAAAGTTCTTTGGTCATAGGGTTTGCTTATTATTTGCTTAACTCTGTGGGTACTGTGCGCTTACACCATAAAAGCTCTTCTAAACAGAGCTCCATATTACCACCTTTGCTAAAGGCTAGGTAGGATTTATCATGGTGTTATATCATGCATTTGAATGTGAACTGACAGCGATATACATACAGTTTAGGTAAAGTAGTTGATGTTGTCTGAATGATAACTCTTGACCTGAGAAGTTCTGAAAATTAATGAAAGGGAGAAAAATTTGCATGATTTGTGCCATAAGCAATATGTATAATGTAAGAGGACTTTAAACATTAATACATTCCCAGAGAAATACATGAAAGGAGACAGGAAAGGTTACTGGATGATCATCCAAATGTTATATTTATTTGCAATGTTTTCATGTGGAAGATTATTTTAAGGAACTTTTTCTTTTTCTCCATTAATTTAGTATACAAAGAAGGCATTAATATCTTGCTAATTTGAAAATACTTTCTGCAAGTTTAACTCTTTTAATTAAAGAGAAAAGGCACAATTCTGCTTGAAGAAATAGGTGATTGATTTCTTCTCATTAGTTAAATGGCCTACAATATCTCTTAAGTTCTTTTATTAACTCCTTATTTTGTGAATCAAATAGCTTGAAGCATTTATAACAAAACAATTACATTATTACTGTATCTAATTATCAATTAGAAGGGGAAATTGATTCTTAAAGCCACTACGAAAAATACATATATATATATATATAACTGTAAAGTTAAAGGATTAAACTATGAGATTGGCAACATTTTCAGAATAATTAATTTAGAATTACTTATCATGCACTTTTCACTTTTTGTCTAACAGTGGAGAAAGTTTCCAAAGTGGCTTCATAGTTCTTACTTATTTTTCCCATCTTAAAAATGAAATGACTTTAAATGCAGTGTTAAATGACTTGAAGGGAAAGGTATTAAAGACAATATTCAAGAGAAAAGGGTTCAAACTTGTTTGATATTTCATTATTCAGATTTTAATTCCTTTGGCAAATTCTGTTTCCAGAACCACTAATTAAAAAGTAAGGAATTCTGTCAGTCAAAGATTAGATTTTCTTCACAGCGTCAAGTCGTATACACTGAAGATATGGAGTTTAATGTTTGTTCTGGAAATGTAGAAAGAAATTGAATGACCAATAGCAGGATTGGCTGTAGCATCAGTAGGAAGGTTTATAACCTCCATGGAGGTTCCCACTCTTGCATTGCTTTCCCATCAAGTCTTCTTGAATAGTTTTCATGATCTTTTTAGCAGGTTGGATCTCAATCAGGAAAGAATCATGGATATTATGACTTACTTTACAATATTCCTTTGAGACAGACATGAATAAATGCATTTTCCCTTATCTCATGTCTTATGGGACATGACCTAATATTACTTCATTTTACAAATGAGAATAATCATTTAGGAAATATGGCCAAGACAATACAAGAAAGAAATACATTTAGGATCAGAATTAGAGATCTAGTTTCCCAATTTTCCTCCATATTGAACAATCATTTTTCTCTGGGATAAGTTGCAGAATTATGAATAGAAATAGAGTGGTGGGCAGGGCATAATTTTACCTTTGCAGGCACACAGGACACATAAAAAGAGAATTGATTGCAGATTTTCACTTGGGTCCATTTTAGAGGTGTTAAGAACATCTAAGACATGAATCCACAATGTAAGAATATATTCAGCTATTAACTGAACTTAGAGCCAGTTAAATGCTTCCAAATTAAATAGGTAGTTTTGCAAACAGGAGGGTCTTGACTTTATAATCAAAAAACTATGTTTTTCCCCTAGATAGTCTCTGTTCTCATCCTAGTAGCTTTGAAGAATCAATGATTACTGTCACCATGAAGAACCTTTTACAGATGAGCACTGCAGACTCACTGAAAAGATTCTCAGGTCTACTGACATACATTTAATGGGCAGATTCATCCTCTCTGTACTTTACGTCCCTCATAGCTGTAGCACTGTATCTAAACTGCCAGACTATGGAATCAAGCAGGGCTCTAAAGCTTCAATTCTACCTGTGATATTGGACGGGCTACCGTTCTCTTTAAGCACACATGCCCCTTTGCCTGTAAAAAAGGATAATGTTATTCTAACGTTATAGAGTTATTATTAGGGTTGCTTAGTATATGAATAACAATATCTTTCTAAATAAGTGGTCAAAGTGTTTGCCATTATATTACGTTTTCAGTGTCTCTCTATGTCCTGCAAGCAATTATAAAGTGGGATTATATGGCAAGGTGAAAAATGCATCAAAATACTATCTTCCATGAAGTTTATGCCCCCACCTCAGGGCATGGAATTTCTTCCTTTTCAGAATGCCATGATTCTTATTTATTCATTAATTTAACACTGTCTTTTTTGCTTGTCATTATGAATCTGGATATGCCCTACTGCCCCAACTCTGTAGTAAGCTTCTTGAGAGAAGGTATCTGCTCTTAGAAGTCTTTTTAAATACCACAACATATACTCTGAACCCAATATACCCTCAGAAACTATTTATTTCAAACCATACGCCATACATAGAAAGTCAGATGACCTTATTCCCTGTCATGGTTCTTGCTCTCAGTAATTTACTTTTCCTTCTTCAAGGTACCTATCAAAACAAGTGGTATTGTCCTCATTTGTAAAACGGTGGCATTACTGTCTCCTTACCATTTAGAATTATATGAATCATACAAGATAGAGCTGATGAAAGTACTTTAAACTTTAAGCATGCACCAAGTTAAGAAGCTAAAGGTGTAACTTGAAAATAAGAATGAGATTGGGTTGTTATCATGTCTCAATATATAATGGTATCACATTGAGTTACATTTATGTACTTTAAATGACAATGTGATTTTGAAAATACACTTGAATACAGTAATTCACAGATGGATGTGATTTGCTTATCAATAAGGGCTATTGTTGGTTCTATGTTATGCCTACTGGAATCTGTTTTTTCACGTCATCAAGATATATACAGAAACATAAAGAAAACAGCTATGGAGAGGCAGTCCCTTGTATGAATGCCATGCTTCCAACACCACCAATCCCCATTAGGAATTAGGAGGTCAGCTCGAAGAAGAACTGAAGTGGGACAAGAATAAATTTTGTTATTTCTTTTCATTCCCAGAATGAACTTTCACCCTCCTGGAAGAACAGTCTTGAAATCCAACCTTCCTTCTAAGGTTTTAATAAACATAGACAAGGTTTGTTTCCATAGCTTTCAGAGGCTGGAGTGAGAAATGTTGAAATACCACATAAAAGGCCTTGCTTATAGGGTTTCCAGCTGAGATGGAGGCTGAAATGCTGAAAATTAGCACAGGGGAGCCAGGACTTCATGTTATTTCCAAACAAACCCATAAGGCCCCAGGGATTGGTGTAAACGTAAGGTGAGCATCCGGGTATGCTCCGGCCCAGAGCATTTACAAAAAAAGGGAGAGTTTTAGAAAAGTTTTTGCCGTGCTGTTTTGTATTTCATATGCCATTGTTTGTAAGGATTTCTATGCTTTGGATAGGAAAGGAATGGATATATTTCACTTAACATCAAATGTTAACTACATTACAGAAAGTGCTGCTGCTTCTCCATTTTTTTTTTTTTAAATGACCTCTTCTCGACAACAGCCCTGTGGAAAATGAAGCGTTACTTGCCTTAATAGGTTTCAATCTCCTGCCCTGCCTGCTTCAGTGAAATTTTGGAGTCTATTAAAAGGTACGGAAAATTGACAGCAGGAAGGCACTACAAATATTTTCTTGCAGCTCTGTTTTCTAGATTGTCCAGAGGGAAAAAATGGTTTTATACAGGTGCTGTTTATTAGTTTCTTTTGTTGTTGTTTTATTGATGTAAATGATAGTGTTTCTTACTAACAAATTAGTATCCAGGTAAGTGGCCATAAGTGAATAAACAGATGAGAATGAGATTAAGTAATGATAGGACAGTTAAAAGTAATATTTAGTTTGAAAAGCAAATTACTATATTGTCACAATCATTCAAGCTACTTTGATATGCTTTTGTTTTTAATGGTCCAGACAATTGTCTGAATATACTTATTTTGCTATTATTATTTTTTTTTAATTTGCATATGGGCAGGAGGCACCAGGGATCAAACTCCAGACCTCCAGCGCGGCAGGTCAGAGCTCTGCCTGCTGAGCCACGGCAGCCGCCCTTATTTTGCTATTTTTATCTACTATTAAAAATTGTAAAAATGAATAAAAACCAATCACCATCTGCTTTAAATGACAGACATAATTTAAAAAATAATAAATGTTGAAAACATAAATACATTATTTCTTTCATATTCCAGTCTCATTTGGTGTATAATCCTTGTATCATTAGCATTTTTATTGACACTTGATGTGATACTGTACTTCTCCTGCATGCTTACTTCATTATGTCTATGATTCTTGGGAAAAACAGGACTTCTCTCACCATGTATATTTTGTATCTAAAGTAGAGGAATTGTACCTGAAATGATTTTTGTTTTATTTTTGGAGTAAAATACAAGGCTTTTATAGGAATGTAAAAGCACTGATTTCAAGCTAGATATCAATTACATAATGTCTAATAAAATCTTGTTTTTTAAAGGACTATTTTCTTCCCATGATATGTTGAGTATATTTTACTTTAAAGCAGGGGTCTGGTTTTGCTTTTCTGGCACCAAATTAAGCAGAATAAATATTCTCTGGAATATTACACTGGTTGCAATGTTTAAACCACATCCTCCTGTTACTTTGAGTAAAAGGCAAGAGTAAAAGAATGCAGAACGATGTTAATTATTTACATAATTATATGTGTATGCATGTACATACATTGTGTATATTCTCATACATTATATATATATATTTACACACGTATGTACATACACAAACACACAAGCACACACTTGCATATGCATGCTGGGTCATGATGATGAGTTCAAAGTTTCTTTTTGTTTTAAACTTTCTTCACATTTCTTCCCAACATTTCCTCCCCATGGTTGGTGACTGAGTGAGTTTTGGCAGACAATTAAACAAAACAAGTGGAAGTGGTTTACTGAATAAGCTGGTGCAGGCAGAAATCAAATTTATTTTTCTTATGACTTCATCATCACCCTCCATCTTTTTCATGCATCCGTCAACATCATGCCTTCTCTCATTCTCACTCCTTTGGATTGAAATATTAATTCTCATAATTTCCCCTATTTATTTCTTTTAATTAAATGACCAACACAGCTAAATTTCCCCAGGTTTAAAGGGTTTCCTGGCACATGGGACTTTTAGTGCTAAAACTAAGAAAGTCCTGAACAAAGTGGGATGATTTCTCACTCTAATAGTGCAGTCCCCAAATCACGTGACTCCAAATTTCCTCCCTACTTCAGGCTTAGAACTCTGCAGTGCAGAAAGCACGTACAGTTAATATTTTCCCTATTCCTTACCTTATTCTCTTTACTATTCCTCTTTGGATCAGAAAGCTGCATCTGGCTCCCCCAGGTTTGCTGTGGAAAGAGTAGAAAGGTCTGCCTAGACTGGTACAAATGGATCAGTAAGCTGGAAATCCTTCAGAAAAGCATTACCAGATGCAAAGGAAAGGTCCTTCTCAGGTATTTTTCTAGTATTTCCCTACAGTATATCAGAGGATTTGGGAGAGATAACTTCATATTGTTTTGCATAGCTTTTGACATTTAGAAATGCAGTTAAAATGAACTTTGCACTAGCCAGAAGCAATAGTTGTCCTAATGCGAACATTCTCTAAGACCTCAAAATAGAGGAAGGCACATTTAAACGTAGCCTAGAAACCATTTTGAAGTATCCCCTTGCCAAAGTCTAATCAATAAGAAGATTTTAATCGTTATTCCTTTTTCTCATAGGGAGTGTCTCTGGATTTTGTGAAGGTGATCATTTCCCTACCTGCCTCATCCCCCAATCTTTGCTGAAGATCTCTTGCCTGCAGTTCTCTTGCCAAGAATGATCCCTCAGTACTATGGTTCTAATAAGCCCCTCCCCCCAAAGCAACTGTTTCTGGTAGTTCATCTCTTTGTGGAGGACTCTCCATGTCTTCTGAATATTTATGTGTGTGTGCACGCATGTGTGTGTGTGTAATGGAGTTCCTCTTGATAAAATCCATTTTCTTTCTAATGGACCCATCTCTGACCTTTACAACTCTCCCACCCAGACTTATTCAAGCTCTGGCTGTATCATCCACAGTGCAGCTCAGTGTTCACGCTGTGCAGTCAAAGTGGCCAACCTGCCCATAGCTTCTGACCTTCTGGACTTTGTGGGTATGTCAGTTAAGAGTCCATTTATGCCTTAAACTCTAGTGGACATGTGAAAGGTATTAGAATGGCTCACCTTTCTTTCTTGCTATACTCCCATCGCCGTAGTAGGAGCAGGGATGTGAATTCACAGAACATCACAAATTCTTTTTCTAAAGCAATTCTTATTCAACAACTTCTCCACTATCTCAGTGCACAATGGACTGAGTCAGTGGATATTTGCTTTTATTTCCAGGAGGTAGGTGAAAGCTCAGTGCTGCCAAATCTGGTTGTACTATATCCTGTTTGCCAATCCTGCATAGATCTAGAACTTTCCTTGTTTCATAAGTATAGATATCTATTATTGTTGTCTATTATTTTTGAACTTTGAGGTCTCTGCTCAAATGTCAGCTATCAGAATAGTTTCATTTAATAGGTATAAAAGAAAAGAGACTGAGTGGGAAAATTAATAGCTTATTCAAAAGAAAAGTCTGCTTAGAAAGTAAGAGAGAATTAAATAGTAGTTAGAATGGGGTGGACTTTTTGAGAGACTCTCCATGAGCAAAGATCTCAGTGATGCCCACATGCCTCAATCAGTAAGTTTTGAGAGGGTCGTACTTTTGCTTTCACCCTTTAAAGCAGCTTCACTAGTTCCAAAGAAAAGACGTCTTTCATATTTCTGTCTAATATTTCTCTGCAGCATATCAGAGAATTTTGGAAGAAATTACTGGATTTTGTGTTCGATGACTTAATCTCATGATTATGAAATGTAGTGCAGATTAATTTTGTATTAGCCACAAGCTATATTTGTCCTAATGTGACCCTTCAAAAATGTAGCATAGCACACTTAGATGAATTGTTGAAACCATTGGAATTATTCCCCTGTCAATTTTAATCAGTAATCTCAAAACCTTGTATTTGTTAGGAAGGAGGTTTAAAAGGAGACGTATCTGTGAAAAAAAAAAAATGTGCCTTCCTAGGTACATGTCTTCCATTGCCGAACCTGGTATAATTTTAGGCAGCAGGTAGACTATTACAATTTATCATTTAAGAAAGATGAGTCAATAACTAAAAATAAGCCTTTCCTTCTGGATCTATCATAAATTGCCTGTAGGGTTTGGCACGGTTCTGGATTTGCAGACAACCCAGAAACTCATAGTCGTGGAAAGGTTCACATTTTAAATTATTAGCTAAGATATTCATGTTATACCCTCTAGAGAAAAAGTTCCTGGAAGGGCAAACATTTCTAAGTTATACCCTAGAGAGAAATTCCATGGAAGGGCAAAAATTTCTAAGTGTTTCTACATTCTTTATCCACATTAATTTACTTCTCTTTTGAATTTTTCAGGGTTTTCCATTTGCCATTGGTTCCTTAATCACTCTGCCTTTACATATCCATAACACTTCCATTAACAGTCTGTATTTGTATTTGAAGGTGAATCTGAGAAATCAGGAAATTTCTTATAATGAGTGAGCCAAATATAAAATAAACATTTACTTCTGTTCACGCAATGAAAATGAAAACAAACAACAACAACAAAGGCTGTATCTCAGTTGTTTTTGTTATTTTCACTTTATTTACACCTAAATTGATCTCAGCTTCTGCTCTGACTAGTTTTTACATTCATAAAAATGATTTTAATCATTTCAAAATGTCTTTTACCACAGCACTTAAAATCTCATTTTATGGAAGTAGACAGTATTTCAAAATAAGAGTGTAGGTACTGTGATTTTTCATCATTTACTTCTTATTATCCAAATCTTACTATTCAGTTAGGAGGTGTTACTCTTTGGTCAATAGAATGGTCTAGATCTTACCTGTGAAATATACCTAAAATAAACAGAGTGACCATATAATATTCTTCCCCAACAGTGAAAGTTTTGAAATGAAATAGGCCACTAAAAATATGTAAAATCAAGTAATATTTGAACAGTTGAGCAGCAAATTGTTTTAATATATTGGGAGAACTAGAAAATAGTTCCAGTCAAATTTCTTTTTAGAAATGAAGTTATATAAAATACCGAAAATAACACATATAAGTATATTATAAAACAAAACAAAAGACATTCTTATTAAAGTTTAAAAATAAACATTAAACATTTAAAAATAAGTAGACTAATTCCTCTTGGTTCTTATTCATATACTTCAGAGTTTCTTATTCGTATCTTAATTTCTTAGCTGTTCCAAAATATAACACTTTTTTTCTAAGTAATGTATCAGTATGATTTTCTTATTTTAAATATTTTTATGACATTTTCTTCAAAACTGAATAACAAACAAGCAATTGTTGACAACTTAAATTGATTCATTTCTGTAGATGGCAATATTGTTAATTCAGAAAATGTTTTCTCTGAAGGTTCTAAGATATCTAGAAAGCTCAGAACAAATTTTGCTAAATGGGAAATATTCTCCAACCTAATTTTCTTATTAAAATATATAAATATTTCAGCCCAAGTATTCTGACAGCTTTTTACATTCATTCAGAAATAATTAATTTGACAAGAATTTTATAAGACAAAATTGTTAAATAAATTTTCTCAATTTATGATTCTTTTAATTGCCTTGCCAATATCAAAGTCCTTCTCAATTTCATTTTAAAGACAGTTAGAAAAATGAGAAACCCCTCATATGTAGTCCTAACAGTTTATGGTGTTAAATGCTAGTTTCATCACAAAAAAGTTGTATTTCAGTTATTCTAAATTTATGAGTGTATATAAAATATTTATAGCAATGGACAATGGCAGTTTTAATTAGTAGAACATCACAATTTCTCTGGGCACAATGATAAATTATGTCTCCATGGGATCTAATTATTAAGTATATTTCTGCTCCATAAATTTCTTAACTTTCATATATTTGATCATTACTAAACCAAGTAATTTTCTGAACTTTATAACTGAAGTTATAATCCGGTCATACTTTTGTGGATATTAATTCCTCAAAATAATATATTTTCATAATCTCTGTTATACCTTTCTAACTGAACTCCATCAGCATTTACAATAATATTAGATGTTTTTGCCATTAAAATAAATTTCAAAAAAATTTATTCTATTAATAGAATTTAAAAATTGAGTCATTATTAAAATTCACCAATTTTCTACTTAAATCATATTATCTATTGACTGAAAAGAGGATTAATTTAAATGTTTGCAAAGTTCTTCTGCTTAATAATTCAACACATTAACATATTACTTCATACTTTGTACATGAACAAGAGAACTTGAAATGGAAAAGAACAAAATAAATTCACAATAATCAATTGATGTAAATGAAAAGACTAGCTTTGCAGTATGAAATGTGTGCTTTATATAGCTGTACCTGTTAAATCATTGTCTTTGGGTATAGTTTCCTTTAAACAATGTATTAATTTTCTGCCTAGCAAATTATTCCAATAATATTGCTGCCTAGCAAACTATCCCAAAATTTAGTTGCTAAAAAAACAGTTTCTGAGTGGCAAGAGGAGCTTAAATGGGTGGGGTCTTTCATAAGGTTCTTGTCAAACTATTGGCAAGAGAATTGGAACAAAATAAAGTATCAGTGGCTAAGAGAATTCAAATAGAGTTGAGAAGCTATTCTAGAGGCTACTCTTGAAGCTTCAGCTAGATGTTGCTATTTACCATGGCTTGCCAACCACCAACCAAAATCATTCCTGCCAACCCTAAAGAATACCTAGGGCTGTATCTGAGATTCTACAATGTCCCATGGACTAGGATCACTTTCCAGAAACCTACAACCTCCAATGGGTTCCTAGGCCAGATAAACACTGAAACTCAGAGTGGCCAGCCTTTCCAGAACATTAACTAGTTCCGTTCCTCTATTCCATATAAATGCGAGCCCTTTCCAACATAAAAAAAAATTAGAATGGGCATAGCCCAAATGCCCCTAAAGATTGGGTGAAAGCTCTAAGGAGAAGGAGGAATTATAATAGAGAAGATAAGATTTAACAAATGAGTATGACTGATGGATCTTTATATTGATAGTTCTTTTAGTCTCCAGTTTCTTGGAGCAACTAGATTGTAAAACATAAAATTAGGGATCTGTAACCCATACCAAACTCTGAAATCTTTTCTAAAACTAATTGTTGTGGTTTACTTTGAAATTTATTGTATATATGCTATATTTCACAAAAAAAAATTAAAAAATAGATAACATCGTCCTTTCATATACGTTTCCTAGTTGAAGTGATATTGTTTTAGCTGTTCTTGTTATATAAAAATATTCTTTCCTGGACTCTAGATGATTTTTTTTTAATTATTCGACAGTAATTAAGGTTTATCAGAAGGCATCAATTTGGAATATGCATGTAAACTTATTTTATTTTATTTATTTATTTTTTTAAATTTGCATATGGGCAGGAGGCACCAGGGATCGAACTCCAGACCTCCAGCACGGCAGGTCGGAGCTCTGCCTGCTGAGCAACGGCAGCCGCCCGTAAACTTATTTTAGACGTTAAAAAGTAATTAATTTTTAACATTTTATTCTCTTCCAAAATGTTTGTTTTCATATAGGTATACTACATGGGACTCCAAAAAATATATGATATGTAGAAATGCCAGGAAATGATTGTTACTCAACAATCCAGGGACATTTATGCCAGCGGCATTACCCAGACATCAAATATATACATTTTAGACACACACACACATATACAGAGTTAGTAGTTGTTTGCGGTTGTCAGCCTTTAAGTCATTTGTGGTACCAATGACTTCTGCCTCCTGGTATTCCCATCTTTGTGTAATCCTCTCCACACCAAGTGTGATGGCATGTCACATCAAGGTTAGGTCATACACCAAAGGTATAAGCAACAACAATAACAAAATAGATAAACTGAAATTCACCAAAATTAAAAAACATTTGATCATCAAAGGCTATTGTTGGGAGAGTGAAAAAGAGAATTTACAAAATGGGAGAAGTTATTTGCAAATCATAAAAGGGCTTAGTTTCCAGAGTCTATAAAGTACTTACAATTAAGGAACAAAAGGATAAACAATCCAAGTTAAAAAATAGTGAGGAAGAGACTTGAATAGACATTTATCTAAAGAAGATATGCAAATAACCAATAAGTATATGAACAGATGTTCAACATCATTGATTATCAGATAAATGCAAATAACACCCAGTAGGATAGCTAGACTTATTAAAAAAAAAAAAAAAGGAAAACTAACATGTATTGGCAAAGACGTGAGGAGATTGGAATCCTTGTACATTGCACATTGCTGATAGGAATATAACATAAAATGGTTCTGCTGCTGTGGAAGACTGTTTGAAGGTTCCTCAAAATGTCAAATATGGAATTATCATATGACCCAGTAATTCCACTAGTATGTATATTTACTAAGGAATTGAAAACAGATACTCAAACAAATACTTGTACACAGCACTATTCACAATGGCCTAAAGTGGAAATAACCCAAATTCCCATCAACAGATGAATGGATAAACAATTTGTGGTATGCACATACAATGGAATATTAATCAGCAATAGTAGTTTCCCCACAGGCCCCAATATTATCTACTCTATGTGCTACATTCATACCTTTGAAGTAGTTCATGCAAGAACTTATTTATATTTACAGTGTTAATTGTTGGGCTACTTGGCTCTATACAACCCCTTTCACTCATGTTTACCTTCAATATGGCAATATTACTTATAGACCCACTAATGAACAGCCTTCTATCCATTTTCTTACATTTAAGTTCAACCTCATTAGATAACTGTAATTAGCTAGCTAACCAATCTTTAGATTATGTGTAACTCTAGGTCCTGTATTCTGTATTATAAGCCTCTGAATTTACCTGTACCAAGGTCATCAAAGTGAAACACTACATTATCTATCATTTGGTGTCTGGTTCATTTCACTCAGCATTATGTCTTCAAGATTCATCGATATTGTATGCTCCAAGATATCATTTTGTCTTATTGCTACATAAAATTGCATCATATTTATATATACCACATTTTGTTTATCCACTCATCTGTTGATAGGCACTTAGTATGTTCCCATCTTTTAGCAATTGTAAATAATGTTGCTATGTACATCAGTGTGAAAATGTCTGTTTGCATCACTGCTTTCAGCTCTAATAGATATGTACTGAGTATTGGTATTGCCATGTTAGAGGACAACTTGATGTTTAGTTTCTAAGAAGCTACCAAACTGTCTTCCATAGCAGCTGTACCATTATACGTTCCTACCAGCAGTGCAAAACTGTTCCAATTTCCCCACATCTTCGACATTTATAGCTTCCTGTTTAACAGCAGTGATTCTTGTGAGTGTGAGTTGGTATCTCATCTAGTTTTGAACTGCATTTCCCTTATAGCTGATGAAAATGAGCATCTCTTATCTTCTTTTTAGGCATCTGTGTTTGTTCTTTACAGAAATGTATATTCATATTTTTACCCCATTTTATAATGAGGTTGTTTGTTCTTTTGTTGTTGAGTTGTATGATTTCTTTATGTATACAGGATATCAAACCTTTATCCAATATGTGATTCCCAAATATTTTTCCTATTGAGTTGGCTGCTTCTTTAACTTTTTGACAAAGTCTTTTGAGGCACAAAAACATTTGAATTTGTGGAATTCCCATTTATATCTTTTTCTTTTGTTGCATGTGCTTTTCTTGTAAAGGTTAGGAAGCTACCTCCTACTACTAGGCTTTGATGATGTTTCCCTATATTTTCTTCCAGGAGTTTTATGATACTGGTTCTTATATTTAGGTCTTTGATCTACTTTGAGTTAATTTCTGTCTATGGTGTAAGGTAGGGGTCCTCTTTCATTCTTTTGGCTATTGGTATCCAGTTCTCCCATGTCCATTTATTGAAGACAGTTTTGTCCCAGTTTAGTGGATTTGGGGGCCTTGTTGAAGATTGGTTGGCCATAGATTTTGTGGTCTATTTCTGCACTCTCTATTTGATTCCTTTGGTCTATCTTTCTATCTTTGTGCCAGTACCATGCTGTTTTGACTACTGTGGCTTTATAAGAAGCTTTAAAATCAGGAAGTGTTAATCTTCCCACTTTGTTTTTTTAAGGATATGTTTAGCTGTTCAAGTTCTCTTTCCCTTCCAAATGAATTTGATAACTAGATTTTCCAAAAATCAAAGTAGGTTGTTGAAGTTTTTATTGGTACTGCCTTGAATCTGTAGGTCGATTTGGGTAGAATTGTCATCTTAACTATATTTAACCTTCCTATCCATGAGCAGGGATTTCTTTCCACCTATTTAGAACTCCTTTGATTTCTTTTAGCAATGTTATGCAGTTTTCTGTGTATGGTTCCTTTACATTCCTGAGTAAGTTTATTCCTAGATATTTGACTGTTTTAGATGATATATATATATATATATATATATATTTTTTTTTTTTTTTCATGGGCAGGCACTGGGAATTGAATCTGGGTCTCTGACATGGCTGGCAGAATTCTGCCACTGAGCCACCATTACACTGCCCTTTTAGATACTATTTTGAATGGAATTTTTCCATAATTGTCTCCTCAGTTAGATCATTATTTGTATACAGAAACATTACTGATTTTTTGCATATTAATCTTATATCTCTCCACTTTGCAGAATTTGTTTATTAGTTAAGAAACTTTGCCATAGATTTCTCAGGATTTTCCAAGTGTAGTATCATGTCATCTGAAAATAATGAAAGCTTTACTTCCTCCTTTCCAATCTGGATGTGTTTTACTTGTTTCTCCTGCTTCACTGCTCCACCTAGAATGTGTAGTAAAACACTGAGTAATAGTGATGATAGAGGGCATCCTTGCCTCATTCTCTATCATTGAGTGAAGGCTTTCAGTCTCTCACCACTGAGTATGATGTTGGCTATGGGTTTTTAATATATTCCCCTTATCATATTGAGCAAGTTTCCTTTGATTCTTATCTTTTGAACTTTTCTATCAGAAAAGTATAGTGAATTTTTTAAATAATTTTTGAGCATCAATCAAGTTGATCATATGATTTTTCCCTTTCAATTTGTGAATATGTTGCATTACATTGATTCATTTCCTTGTGATAAACCACCCTTGCAAGCCTGGTATAAATCCCACTTGGTCATTGTGTATAAGTCTTTTAATGTGTTGTTGGATTCTATTTGCTAGTATTTTGTTGAGAATTTTTGCATCTCTATTCATTAGAAATTTTGCCTGTAGTTTTCCTATCTTCTATTTGGGTAATAGAGTGATGTTCCCTTCATAAAATGGGTTAGGCTAGTGTTCCTTTTTCCTCAATTTTTTTTTTTTGGAAGAGTTTGAGAAGGGTTGGTGTTAGTTCTTTCTGGAATGTTTGATAAAATTCCCCTGTGAAGTCATCTGGCCCTGGGTTTTCTTTGTAGGACAATTTTTGATGACTGATTGAATCTTTTTACTTGTAATTGGTTTGTTGACATCTTTTATTCCTTCTCAAGTCAGTGTAGTTTGTTCTTGTACTTCTAGGAATTTGTCCATTTCATCTAAAAAGTTGTCTAGTTTGTTGTTGTATAGTTTTTCATGATATCCTCCTATGATTTTTTAATTTCTTCAGAGTGCATGGTAATGGTCCCCTCTCATTTCTGATTTTGTTTGTTGGCTTCCTCTCTCTTTTTTTCTTTGTCAGCCTATCAAGGGGTCCATCAATTTTATTGATTTTCTCAAAGAACCAACTTTTGTTTTTATTGATTCTTTCTATTGTTTTTTGTTCTTCATTTCATTGAATTCTTCTTTAGTCTTCATTACTTGTCTTCTTCTAATTGCTTTGGGGTTAGTTTTCTGTTCTTTTTCTGGTTCCTCCATGTGAGAAGTTAAGTCCTTGATCTTTGCTTTTTCTTCATTTTTAATATGGGCACTTAGAATAATAAATTTCCCTCTCAGCACTGACCACCACATCCCATAAGTTCTGATATGTCATATTCTCATTTTCATTCAACTCCAGATAATTACCAATTTCTCTAGCAATTTCTTCTTTGAACCATTGTTTGTTTATGAATTTGTTATTTAATCTCCATGTATTTGAGAAAGTTCAGGTTCTTTGGTGGTTATTGCTTTCCAACTTCATACCATTGTGATCAGAGAAAGTGCTTTGAATAATTTCAATCTTTCAAAATTTATTAAGACCTGTTTTGTGCCACAGCATATGATCTATCCTGAAGAATGTTCTATGAGCACTGGAAAAGAATGTATATTCTGGTGTTTTAGGGTGTAACAAACTATATATGTCTGTTAGGTCTAAGTCATTTATTAAATTGTTTAAATTCTCTATTTTCTTGTTGATCCTATGTCTGGTTATTCTATCTATAGAGGAGAGTGGTGTATTAAAATTTCCTACTATTATTGTTGAAACATCTGTTGCTCTCTTCAGCTTTGCCAATGCTTGACTCATGTACTTTGAAGTGGGAGGGGGGAGTGAGATAAGGTATGGATGTATGGGGCACAGAGGTCATGGGGATTGGCATGCAGGGTTTGGGGCAAAGATGTCATGGTGCAAATGGGTAAGACATGATTATGCAAGTGTGTAGAATGTCAGGATGGCTGGGTTTAAGGGCTGGGGCCTCTGGGGTTGGTGGGGAAATGTCACAAGTGGGGCAGGGCATGCATGTACGGAGACTTGGGAGCAGTGTGTGGGTGTGCACATTTGTGGGGTGAGGTTGGTGAGGCATGAATGTGCATGTGATTGTGTGCGGTAAGGGTTGGGGTTGGAGGTCATGGCATGGACATGCTTTTGCACAACTAGTGGTGGGGCGAGGCACTGGTGTGCATGTGCATTGGTGGCTGGGTATAGGTGCACTCCTGAGCAGGGGAAGGGTGTGATGCATGATGCGCAGGGTCAGGGAGTGGGGTGCAGGTGCACAGGTCACGGAGGGCCGCATGTGGGTGCATGGGTTTGGTGTATTCAAGGGGCACCACTTGGCTTACTCCCTTCTTCCCACCTCCCTGTTCACGCACTCTTGAGTACTCCTGGCCTCCTTATGAAAAGGGGCACTGGAGGCTATGCGCACTATCTGGATGGTCTCTATGACAGGGAAAGCAATTTACTGGCTTCCAGGCTCCCCAGGCATGATATCCCAAGTCAGCTGTGAGGTGGGCATTTTCTTTGGCAAAACCTCTTGTCCCTGCTGGTGTCCTGACAGAGTCCACTCACCCAGTTCGCTGTGTATCAATTCCTCAGCTGTTTCATCCAGGACCTCCCTAAGTGTTGTAGAAGACCCTTTCAGGCCTTTTGAGCTCTGGAACTGCTGTCTTGGTCATTTTTCTGTGATTTCTCTTGCTCTTCCTTGCAGGAAGGGTTAACTCAGCTTATCTTATTCTGCCATCTTCCCAGAAGTCCTTAACTTTTGCATTAGATGAAAATATAAATCTTCTGGCTTTCAAGGGGCAAGGGATATAATAAATCCCTATAGAGCATAAGGAAGATTGACTAACATTTGGGCAAAGACATGTTCATCATCATCAACTTTTAGAGAAATGGAAATGTGCCTAAGTTTTATTAACTATTCATTTTGAATTCTTGAACACTTTGCCATCAAGAGTTGAAGAATAAAAATAAATATAATGCCGTAAAACAAATGACAAAAATAATGTAGTAACAATATTGAGACAATTCTTTATGCTCTATAGCTAAACATTTCAGCCTTTATTTCCACACATATCTTATAGAAACCAAATCTGCAGTTGTCCATGTTTACCACTATACCATTAATTGGCAACTGGGAAACTGTGTGTGTATTACAGGCTGCACAACGGGCGATGGCATAACTAGCTGGTACAAGTAACTAGTCAGGGAGAAGAGCTGAGAGACCAGAAAGGTTAAGTCTTTCTAACTGCTGTTTTTTGAGAGTGCTAGTTATTTTGTTATACATATAGGTATGTGTTATATATCCTATCCTTGAAAAGTAGTTATTCGTACTTTGCATGAGGAAAAGTCAAAAAATAAAAAGATGGATTATCATTAATCATCGTTCAGATTTAACTACTTTTTAAAGTGAGAGAGCTCTGTTTAGTGCATTTTATTTGCACACACTGAGACTGTATTAGAAACTCGAAGTAATACTAAATCCATCCTTATTCACTGTAATATAATGTTGATAATAATAATGCACTAATACCATTTTATTTAAAATTATTGAAACTTTAAGACAAATGCTAAACTGAATGGTATCCTAGGCCAATTGGAATAAACCAGGATTGTCCTGACAAACTTGGTGGATGGTCGCTGGTCACCCTAATAATAACCTTATATTTGGGCTAAGGAGTAAAGAATCATGCAAGCTAATATACATGTTATATGGCAGAATTTCCAAACTTTACATGGTAGTGGTGAGAAATCTATCACAAGGATTTTTCCCGGTAAATGCATTGTCAAAATTGGAAAGTTATGAAAAGGGTAGCAGCTTCCAAAGTCCTATTTCTTTATTTACTTTAAAAATAGAAGGAAATTATCTCTATTATACAAGTTTGCTTCAGTGATAGAGATATGTTCATACTGGATGAGGTTGCTGAGGGTAGTGATGGTGTAAATAATAGGTAAGTAGGCAGATGGTAAAACAATTTGAACAAACATCAAGAAATAAATGGATAGTTTGCCAAATGTTAATGATATACCTATTTCTAATACTTTAAAAAGTGTTACATAAGCACTCTTTTTAAAGTTTTGAGTCACTTCCAAAAGCATCTTAGTGCTTCTCTAAAGAAGAGTTAAGGTGCAGAGAATAGGTTTAAAGAGACCTGAGCTAAACTCACGCCCTTCCTGCTACACACCTTATCCAGTCAAGATGTTATTTTATTTCCTCAAACTGAAGGCACCTGAGTTTTTAAAGCTTGGCTTTTAAAAAAGTATATATTATGAAAAATTTTCAAACATAGGAAAAACCTTTCTATTCTGCTAACTAGTCTTAACAACTATACAAATTTTGCTCCTGACCCCCACTTTTCCATGAGACTTGCTAAGTTGTGAGCCGTTACAGTATTACTAGATATTAAAAATTGCTGTCCAGTACATATTGCAGCAATATGTCCTTACTAATGCCAGAATATCCAATTTTAACAGTCTATTTATCATATTGTTGTACTAATTTGAATTTACCTGATGTTAGAAAAATTGAGTATAACTTTACATAGCTAAAGACTGTGCAAGTTTTCATTTCTAAGTCTTACCTGTTCACATCATTTATCTACTTTTTATTTGACTTATTAATCTTTTCTTTGACATGAAGGGGTTCCTAAGATGTGCTATACAGTATTTTTTTCAACCTTATAAATTCCAAATATCTTTTTAGAGTCTGTAGCTTGTCTTCTGACTTTGGAATATGGTCTTTTGTCTTAACAAATTCTGCAATGTTAACGTAATCCAATATAGCGCTCTTTCTTAATTGATTTGTGCCTTTTGTATTATATTTGTCAAATGCTTCTTTTTATCCGAAGGCCATAAAAAATTATCCCGTATAATCTCCTAGAAATTTAAAATTTTCACACTTATATCTTTAATTAGTTTGATATTTATTATAAAGGCATGAATAAAGAATCAAAATTTTACCCTATGGGTAAACAATTTCCCCTTCAGCACTATCGATTCATTTTCTTTTCCTTAACACTTTGTAATGTCACCTGCTCATACATTAATGTCTGATAGAGTCATCATTCTATTTCTGGAATCTCTGCTTGATTTCTCTAGGTATTTAATTGTTTTAAACTAATAACATACAGTTTTAAAAATTATACATTATAATGAACCTCAAAATTTGATAGAATAAGTGCCTTATCCTCATTCTTTATTTTTTATTATTAAACTTTCAACTTTGAAATAATTTAAAACTTACAGAACAGCTACAGAAATAATAGAAAACCCATACAGAGAGCTCCAAAATATCCCCCTCCCCTGATACCCACATCCATCAGTTTTAATATTTTACTACATTTAATGTATTATTCTCACCATCCTCTATATGTACTCTCTCTGCCAATTTATCTTTTTTCTAGATTTTGACAGTAGATTGCATGCATCATGCTCCTTGAACACATAATATCCCCATGTACATTTCCTAAGAATAAGGATATTCAGTTGTATAACCATCTTAACATCCATATAAAGATTGCAATCTAAATTCAAATTTTTCCTTTGTCCTGGTAATGTCCCTGTGGGCCTTTTCTTCTCCATTATTAAATCCAGTCCAGGATTATGGATTGTATTTAATTGTCATTGTCTCTTTAGCTGTCTTTTTAAATTGTGGAAACATATACCTAAGATGAAATTCTCTGTCTTAACCACTCCCAAGCATACCATTTGGTGTTCCTAAACGCATTCACAGGGTTGTGCTGACTTCACCGCCAAATAGTACCAAAAATGACCTTTGATGGTCTTGGTCTTTTATGATTCTATTTGAATTTTAGAATCAGTTCAAGCACAATAGTATACCTCTGCTTGGCTATTAATTGGAGTTGCATTAAATATGTATTTTTTGATTTTGGTAAAATTGGTATCGTTATAATATTGATTATTTTCAGGCAGGAACTTAATGATTTTCATTGACTTTCTTATAAAACACTTTTTTTTTTTTTTCAGCAAAGGCTTGCTGTGCTTCTGTTAGATTTATTAGTGGTTACTTTCCAAATGTTTTCTCATGGTGAAAGGAGCTTAATTTATATCACATTTTCTAATTGGTGTCCACATATTGATCTTATAACCAGCAAATTTGCTGAAATAAATTAGTCTTCATATATTGTCTATAGATACTTATGAATTTTCAATGTAAATAGTCACATCTTTTCCAAAAATAGCAATTTTTTTCCTACTGTTCAATACTAATATTATTTTTTTTTAATTTTTCTTACTCCATTGACTGGGATTTCAAGTATAATATTGCTGTTGTAGGAATTGGCATTTTCCTGATCGTAATGCAAATGTTAACATTACTTTATCGTCACATTGGTTTTGTCATACTGTGTCATATTGTTAATATTTTAATAACTTCTATTAAAATTTTAAAATTATAAATAGTGGCTGAATCTAATTGAATGCTTTTCTGCACAGGTAAAAATTATTTTTCAATTGTTCAAAATTTTGGTAATATAAATGAATGTTGTTTACTATCACTTAGCATTTTAATATTTTCATATTGTCTTTGTGAAATATTGATGTTGAGATAATGCTAACCTCACAAAGAAATTTAAGGAAAGTTCTTTCTCTTTCAATTTTCTGGAAAATTTTGCATAAACTAAGGATTAACTAAATCCTTCAAAATATTTCCTATATTCTTCGACTGCTTTAGATTTCTGGTGCATTCAACCAGATATTTTCTATACATGTGTCCAAATTAGTTGTATTCAGTATTAATTTTGGGGGGATGATTGTCTAATCCACTTTTCCCTAGAAATGACACTTTCACTATTGTAACCTGCAATCAACTTTTCTTTTTTGATTGTACATATACTTCATGTGATTCTTTCAACAAAATTCAGTGAATTTAAATTGAGTTTTTATATGACTGAAAATTGTGTTAATTTTACTTTCATTCTAGAATAATAGTCCAGCTGGGTATCAGATTCTAGAGCAATATCATTGTGCTTTCTTATTACATTTATTATTGTAGCTGAGAAGTTGGTCATTCTTTCAACTGTTGCTTTATTGTAGATATGTATTAGTCTCTCTTATGTTGGCTTTTGCAAGTATTATTTCAATACTTTAAAGGTGTAGATCCTTTGTCCTCAGGCCTCCATTATTTGTAATCAGAATGCAGTAGAATTTAGAAAGCTGTTCCAAATAATTTCTCAGTGTTAACCCTATTTCTTATATAAAGTTGTGTTAAAGCAAACAAACTTTTAGGGTCTGCAATTTGGGGGACTTTTGGGTTACAGCTATAGTCTTTCCCTTTGAATACTCAACTTTACCCTAGTCTTTCTTTAAGCATTTTCAATTCCTCTGGGCCAAAGTGTCCTTTCTCAACATTTGAGCATTCATTATTTGTAATGCAAATTTGAGCCACAGCTCAATTTAGATTTTTCTTTCTTTTTTTAACCTTTTCAGGGGAACTTTCTTGTTTTCCCATTTAACTTATAATTTACTCTGGGAGGCAGTCTTTATTTATTCATATTTATTCCCTTATAATATTCTGTGTAATGATCTGCATGTATAAATGCTCAATAAAACTGTTTTGTGTGAACAGTTAATGAATACATGCTCTGGTAATAATATATTTTATAGCATTCAAGTTTATATCTACCCTTTGAAAGAGATACTTTTTTTATTGGACTTATAATTGTGGTTACGTGTTAAAGACATCTAAATTCAGTTATTCATCTATTGAAGTATGTAAATATGAAAGAACGAAGAAAGTTGAAATTAAGTTATCATTTTTAAACTAAACCAATATTATACTGAGTTCACACTCGATTAATGCTAAAAATGAACTCTTTCTCTTCTACACTGTTTTAGTTTCCTTGGATACTCTGGAAATTACCATGCAATGAGTTGTCTTAAACAATGGGAATTTATCAGCTCATAGTTTTAAGCCCAGGATAAAGTCCAGATCAAGGCATCATGAGGCTTTATTCCTGAGGATTGGTATTCTGGGGCTGGTGTCCTGGTGAACCTGGAACTGGGCTCTTCTGTCACATGGCAATACACATGACAGCTTCTTCTGGTATCTCTCTTCTCTTCTGGGTTCCATTGTCTTTCAGCTTCTTTTTACTCCTGGCTTTCTCTATCTATCTGTCTGAATGTCATAAAGTACCCCATTAATAGAATTAAATCTTACCCTGATTGAAGTGGGTCACACGCTAATTGAAGAAACCTCATCAAAAAGTTTTACACAATAGGTTTACAACTACAGGAATTTCTTAAGCTTAAAAACATGTTTGTCTGGAACACATACAGCTCCAAACCACCACCCAGACTTTGTAGTTTTTCATTATGAAGACCTGCATTACCAAGTAGGTTTTCTTCTAGATGCTTAATATACACTTTTTAGAAATCTGTTTTATTAATGACCATAGTAAATTTATTACCTCTATGTATATGAGGTATTATTCTCTGTAACTAATACATTTTCTCTCTCTTTAGGCCCAAATATGTGGTATTGAATATCTGTGTCCCTTTTCTATCCCACCCAAATTTCTGTCCTCTCCACCCTGGAGGGTGATAATCAAAGAAATAATATTACAGTGAAAAATATAACACAGACTCCCTGTCCTTCAAATCCTTGCCAGCATCCCATTCTCCTGCCTACTCTTTTGGTCAATGCCTACCTTATTTTGGCAAGGTCTTATGACAACTCATATATTCTTATAGTCATTAATTCATTGACTCTAGTCAATAGCTCTCCTTTCTTTGTGGAGTTTCACTCTTGGGTGTCCTGTGTATGTGATGATGTGAGTTGGCCTATGGATCACTCTATTCCTCTCTATCAGCATTAATTACACATCAGTATATTATTATTTTCTGTCTAAATGACATCTAACTGGTCCTCTCATCATTCTATTATTCTCTACTCCAACCATGGCTGTTCTCAGGAAAGAAAAAAAAAGTCTTAAGGGCCCTTAGTACTACACAGCTTTATTTTAATGAATATTTCTACCTTTCACAGTTAACCTGTCCTTCCAAACCTTCCTATCCTTTCTAACATCTCAAGAACCAGCCCCAGAAAAAAAATAAATGGACTCATGAAGGTGATAGTACAAATTTGGTTTGTCCAAATAATTGGTTACCACCCAGTTTATTTATTTTAGCAATAACTGGTCATAAAAGCTGTGTTTTCACAAAATGCCTTTAGTGACAGTGGGAAGAATAGATTGCAGGTTAGAGAAATTTGAGGTGTGTGCACTCATATGGTTGTTGGACAGTAGAAGACAGTTATGTCTTCACTTGGATCAGTGATGGAGAAAAATAATCAATTTGAAAAATCTATAATAGGTAACATCATAGGTTAGTGAATGACTTCATGGAGAAAGAGAGAGAGAGGGAGCAATCAAACCATCCATTATCCATTCAAATCTTTCGTGTAAATGATATATAGTATGTGGTGGATTCAGCAACTGAACCAAGAGGATAAACAGTTTTGTTTTAAAAAACCTGTAACTTTATATATTAAAAAGTGTTTGCAGTTTGTGAATGAGTGACCCATTTGTCCTCCAGATAGAAATGACCAGCAGATCATTACAATTATAAGCCTACAATCCAGGAAGAGAATTATGGGTTGAATTTATGAATTTGGGGGTCATGACAATACAGATGGAGAAAAGACAAAAGTTGCATCAAAGCTTTCTAGTGAGAGCCTCAAATGTAATATTTAGGGATTTGTCAATGCTTCTCTAGGATAGATATTTCACAGAATGTTGTCTAGCAAACAATTTAGTATATTATTTACTCTGTTCCCTACCAGATATTTTAAATTAGTTTTCTTTAATTTGCGCCTGCTTCTACACATTTTCTGAGGATGCCAAAATAATTTTTTCTCTGACGACATTTAAAGGAAATAAGGAGCAGGTCATGAAATAATCATAACAAAATAAAGCTTTATAGTTACAAATGAAAAAAAAGCCATACATTTTTTGATTATTTAATTTTTCGTCGTTAATTTTATAATATTCAACAGCAAAAGCAAACAAAACAAGAAAGGAGAAGAAACATTTCCAGAAATGAACTGGTCCCATGATTTTCTGTGACTTCTAATTTCTGAGTAAAATAATTTAATTAACTAGAGATTAGTAGAAATAAGTAATAAATACTATTTTGCTTTTATGAACCACTAATTTTCTGTCTGTCATATATTCAACAGCCAGGTTCCCTGAAGACAATCAGGACCTGACCTGGCTGTAGAAGGAATCCACTCTAAGAACCAAAGGGCCCTGTCTGCCTAAAGGTCCAAGGGCCTCCTACTGGAGAATGCATGAACAGGTTAGTCAAGAGGTAAGACTTGATAATCTGAAGCCCAGAACTTGAAAAGATGCATGAACTGCTTCCAATCCCACTTTGTACTATTCACTGTTTTCATTTCGGGCGCTTTGCTCATTCATAGCTAAATATTCAATATATCTTTAATGAAAGAATGAATGATTTTTGCTTTACCAGAAAAGATCTTTCTACCACAATGGATAGTATTTCATTATTTGCAAAATATGAAAAGTCAGTTCTCTCCAAGCTATGTTTTCATCTGTTTTTCTTACTCTGATTTCACTCCATGGAGTTTCAAAATGGTGCTGGCATTTTGTATACTATGATAAATAAAATCTAAGACCCAACTGAAGACACCCAGGGCTAAGCCTCAAAGCAGCAGAAGCAAAATTTAAGTAAATTTTTAATTCCTTGTAAAACCTTGCCCAGAAAACAGAATTTAAGTCAGCCAATCAGCTATTGCCAACTCCCTATTATTACACCAACTAATTTCCTCATTGATAAGCAATTCCCTGCACTAACCATATTAACGAATGTAGTCTGCATTAAAAAATGAAAATGTCTTCCCAATGTCCCTTGTTCTGAATGCAAAAGCCCACTGTTTTTTTGTTCAGCAAAATTCCTCTCTACTTCTTCAAGGGTGGAGTCTCTCCAGATCATGAGTTGATTCAATAAAATTCTCTGAGATCTAACCAGATTTTGGTCAAGTTTTAATTCAACAAATAAATAATATTTTGTTAGTGAAAAAACTATTAATAAAATATATTATTCTAAATGAATCCACTGATCTGTCTCTAAATCCAGAAATAATCTTTGTACTTATTATTATAAATTTAAATATATTAATATTAATATCAACTACTGAAGGTACACATTAGTGGATTCTTCCAGATTAATTAAATATATAATTACCAGAGTCTGTCTCCTCTAAGCCAATATTTAAAAATATGTAATGATAAAATAAAACGTACAATCCCTGTGGAAATCAATTTGGCAGTTCCTCAGAAAGTTGAGCAGAGAATTGCCATAGGTCCAACAGTCCCATTTCTACAGTACTCAAGAGAACGAAAATCGGGGACTTGAACAGATATTTGTACGACAGTGTTCATAGCAGTATAATTTATAAGAGCTAAAAAAGTAGACGCAACCCAAGTATATATCAACAGATGAATGGACAATAGAATATTATTCACCCATGGTTAAAATGGGAACATTTGAGTTGAATATGTTACTACGGTTAAAAATAAAACAAGAAAAAGACACATCAGGAGACACAACTTTTCAGATCTCAGTTCAAGGAGGTGGATAGAGGAGGGAACAGAGGACTTGGCAGGTTCAAAGTCTTCACCCTGCTCAAACTTCTGACCCCTGCACCAGGCATCCCACTCCAAGCCAGCATCATTCCTTCCCTTCCAGCACTCCTGGGTGCCCTCTAACCCCAATGCCTGCTCAGCCCTGTGCCAGTGAGTTCTGACCCTTTCTGCCTCCAGTGCCCTGCTTCTAGCCCACCCCTAAACCTGAGCCCCCAGCCCAGTGGCTGCAACCTGCCTGTGTGTGTGCTCCAACCACCTTTCCATCATCCACCTTTTCCCTGGTTTTCCCCTCAGAAAGGGAATATGATCTCCGGTTTAGGAGACTTCCTAGGAAAAACTGTCTTTACAAGAAGATCACGTGGACATTCCTGTGGTCCTATTTATACTTTCTGATCATTAACAGTACTAATAAATGCCATGTTTTAGAAAGAAAATAATGGATTCTTGATAAAAATTTCTCTATAAAAGGATGTTTATGAAGAGTGAAGGAAGGTCAGACCTTCCTTCTGGGGTTTGCCTGGGATGCTGTGGAATGTTCTTCATTCTGAGCTCTCCCCTTCTATGCACTCACCCTACTCATCATCCTGAGTTCTTCCCTTATATTCACCCTGCTAGACACAGACACAACTGCCCTCATCTCTCTGACCAACACCTATACACATGTACTTAGAACCCAGGACTCTGCATCAGCCAGACAACTTGACTCTGCACCCTGGGCATATATCTTGCCCCTACCACCACCTCCATAAATGGAAACATGTTTTAGATGGATTCAATTAATCCTTACAGAAATTCATGAGGTGAGTATTTCATCTATCCTCATTTTATGTGTGAGACAACTGAGTCTCAGATAAATTAACAGCAAGTATCAGAACCAAGATTTGAACTCAAATGTGAGAGCATCTAACCAATCTTCTTTAATATGTTCATATTTGGGAGAGTCCATCCTACATGAGAATAACCCAACCAGCACTCTAACTTCCAAATTCCTCAAACTTCTCCATGCCAAGACTTTTTCTACTCTCTCTTCCAGTCCTGGGCATTATTTTGTAGAAATTTTTCTCATCAGAAATCTATACGTATCAGTTACCACCATCTTTTATCATTTCAGCACTGTCACACCTTCATTCTTGTCTTACATGCTCTTTGCTTTAATAGATATTCTCCATACCTTGATCCCTTTTTCTTCTAAGCTGCCTTCTCCTTCCTGTCCTTACTTCTTTTCCTATCAGCTTAGAGAACAAGTCATGAAACTTAATTGTAAGAATAGCAACTCAAACTATTCCAGCAAAAATAAACTTACTGGCACTGGACTACAAAGTTTGAATGTAAGTCACAATTATGTCATCAGGATATTATCCCTCTCCATTTTTCAGCCCTAAAACTTGCCTTTTGTAACTATATGAGCTCCTGAGTTAAAAAAGAAAGCATTCCAATGTTACAGTGTTTAATTCACAGAGGTACTTCAGCACCACTTAAATTTCTATCATTTTGACTGGACCCTTTTTTATTTACACCATGTAGAAATATTTCTTTCTTCTGTTTCCCTACCCAGTTCCCATCTTCCTTATCCTCAGAAAAAAAGCCTACAACCAGCTTAGAAAAAGTTCATGAAAGAAGGAATTCCTTTATTTTCTCAGCACCTTCAATCTTCAGGTTTTCTAAAGTTCTTTCGTTCTTCTAGTCTCAAAGTAGAGATGTATTCCTGCTTTACATTTGCTCTTTAACTCATTGCATTTTAGCTTCTGCCTAAACCCCACTGAAATTGTTTTAGCAGATGTTGCCAAATTCCACTGATGATTTTCAGTCCCTATTTTACTGAAATCCTGAGCTGGCTCTTTAATGCATCTTTTTGATTATTTGATTATCAATAAGGCTCTCTTACTTCACTCTTACCTTTATGACTGTTCCCTTTGATCTTCTCTATGAGACTCCTATGTAGGGCTTCTCTAGCATTCTGTCATTGATGCACTGTTGTTTTGCTCTACATATATAACTCCTTGGAGGGGTCAGCTATAGACTGAGCACTGATAGTACCATTGAGTTCTGGTTTTTGCATCCACTCATTGCTTCCCCTCTCCCCCCTCAGATATATGTCACAAATAGTTCAAATTCATCATATTCCAGCATATTATTTCTCCCCCTGGCCTCAATATTGTTACTATCCTGCCTGACAAATAAGAAAGGTAAAGTACAGTTATTGCTGCTAGTATAATTATTATGGTCACTACTTAATGTTATTTTATATTTCTGGGATGCATTTAAACAGTGACTATTTCACAATAATTTTTAATGATGAACTATATTAATAAATTTATTTCCATATTTTAAGCATGCCTCAGTCAACTCTTTAAGGAAATAATTTATATTATTATTATTGTTATTATTAGTTTCTTTCCTAAATTGCATTTTAAATGCTTTGAGGGATGTACCATCATAACTGATTTGCTATTGTAACTCCAGTTTCTATCACAGTGCCTGAAACGTTATTAAATTATCAAATTTTAGTAAATGAAACAAATAAAGATATCACTGCCAATAAGCAATTGTTTTTAGCCTAATTGGAAAATTCCCTTTCTTCTTTCTTCTTCTTTCATTTTTTTTTCTTCTTCATCATCACCCTCTCAATTGATTATTTCAACCTTCCCATGGAGTAAAATACTTACTATCACTGACAGCTCCCCAATTTTTAATTCTAGTTGAGTTAGTGTCCTGAAGTCTAGTCTTCCAGTTGTTCAGGACAAATGTCCCTCAACTCTTTGGTATCTTTGTAATCCAATACCCAAGTCCAATAGAAAACTGTTGATTCTTTCTTTAGAATCCAGATTCTGATCAGCACTTCTCAGTACTCCTTCCCAATCACTCTACTCCTATCAACCAAGCTCTGTCCCATCCTCTGTATCATTTAAAAGCCTTCTATCTAGCCTTGCACCAACCCCTTCTCCCCACCCCATGTTTTACCCTTGGTTCCCTATAGTCTTTCATCAAACAACAAATACCCAGAGTGTTCCCTTTAAAAAATAGATCAGATCATGTTGCTTCTCAACTTCAATCTTTAGAGTAGCACTCTATCACATTAAGGGTAAATGCAACAATAAAATGTCCCATAGGTCTCTATGTGATTTGGCCCCCCATTACCTCTTTGACTTACTCTTCTATGACTTCACTGTCCACTAACTCTACTCTTGCCTCACAGATCTCATTCCTTTCCTTCTACAACATTAGGTATGTTTTCACCTCCAAGACATTTCTCTTGTGGTTCTTTCTTCCCTGGAAGGGCCCTTCCCCAGCATCCTCATGACTTTTCCTTAACTTTTAACCATTTACACAAATTCCCTCTTCTTAGGGAGGTCTTCTCAAACCTTCCTATTAAAAATAATAGAGTAAACCCTACATTGCAAACTCAGGCTCTTTCTCGTTTTACTTCCTTCCAATGCACTTGGAATAAATAATTTACATTTTATCTATTTATCTATCTATCTATCTATCTATCTATCTATCTATCTATCTATCTATCTATCACATATCACCTATTTGTCATATGTCTGTTAAACCTCTGCCCATACCCACCCACACATACACTCACTGGAATATGAGTTTACAGGGACATTAATTTTCATCTCATTTGTTAACTGCTATATCTCAAGCATGTAGTACAATAACTTATGCAAGACAGGAACTCCTTAAACATTTATTGAATGACTAAAACTATATGAAATCCTATGTCCTATTTACAATATTCTAGGTATCAATAGGGTGAAACAGCTTTTTGATTGCTATAGCTGATCATTTGAAATAAATTAAACTAACTTGAATTATCTTAGAGGCATAATGAAAAGTCTTCTGTTGAGAAAACCCAAAGAACCAAAGTCTCAGTAATTCAACTTTGCTATGTATGTTTTTCCAAAATTTTAGTTTATTTTGTGTTGTTTTTCAAATAAAATATGGCTTCTCTTTATCTTTTTGTCTTCTTGCTCTTTTTCAAGTAGTGTTCCCTGAAATGTACAAGTACTGCTTGGTATAGGGAAAACAGTATATTCAAATCTTAAACCATTTTTTTTTTTTTAACATTTAGTGCTGAGAGGTAAACAGATGTGCTTGTTAGCAAGGATATTTTAAAAAGACTGATTCACTGAAATCTAGCAAATACAAAATGTTAAGAGAAATTGGATTAGTGAATCTATTTTTTTTTCCTAATCTATTAAAGAAAAAGAAAGGGTGCAATCATGGCCAATGCTTTTACATATATATATATGAATTCCTGGTATTTAAAGTCTTTCTTCAGACATTTAATTGATGTTATTGTTTTCTATATGCAAAACTTTCATTTTTATAAATGTTGATGAAAATAGATTGTTTCTGAGTTCTTATTCCAGGACTTATAATAAGTGTTCTGTAAATAATATTAGCATGAAGATGATGATAGGAATAGCTGATCAAAAATAAGCCAAGCATGGTTGTATTTCCTAGTTAGTAGAAAGATTGAAATATTATTACTCAAGGAAAAACTGAACTTTAACCAGCTTCTACATGGATTGTCAAATTTAAAGTCTAATTATGAGCATTTATGTGTCATCATCGACCTATTTTGGCCCAATCAACACAGTCGAGTTTGACTACTCACTGGTCCTTGTTGTCCCTGTCATGTTTCTACTCATTTGAATACATGTTCATTAGGACTGAAACCAAAGTTTATAAATGAAAAGAGCAAGTTTGTCCTCAGACGTTTTTTCTGTGTTGAATAAGATGTATTGAAAATGTGAATTCCAGTCCATGGGCCAGAAATGTAGAGAACTGCATGTTTTTTCCTAGTTTTAAATTAGTTTAATTTTTTAAGCTAACCCCAACCTGCTTCAGAGACATGGAAAGTAACTTCATTTTTGTAGATGCACCAAAGAGTGACCTTATTTCTTGGTCACTGTCTGCCCCAGTTATCAAGGAGAACTCTTGTCTCAACATTAGTTCAGGCTTGTTGACTTTAAAGCTTCTGTAAAGCAGAACTTCTCTCATGGGGCCCAGGAATCACTGAAAATACTGGGTCCGTGTAAATATTCCTCTAGATATCACTCCCTTACAAGGCAAAGGTAAGGAGGTAAAAGAACGAAGAGTCACACAGACTTATTTCTTGATTAAGAAACTCATCTGTCTTCAACAGTTTTCTACATTTTGGCCCTTTCCAAGAAGTCCCAGCATAATCTCATCAATGTCCAGAGGCTTTAATAGGTTAAATACCTTAAAGGGAAATGTCTTACAGAACTTCTATTTTCTGCCCAGTCACAAACCAGCACTGAGGTAAGAACGAACAAAATCCATCCTCTACTTGAATGAAAAGCAGAACAGGAAACAAAGAGAGAAAAAAACATGGGTGTGTAAACATCTGTAAAAAGCTAATGCCACAAAATTGATTGTATTAGGAATAAATGTCATCCCCCCCCCAAAAAAAGGAGAAGAAAATCACTAACAAATGAAGTGTTTAGTATTTTATCAGAAATATTTGAAAGAACTAGGAATAGTTATTTAGAAAAGGAAACCGTTATATAATCATCTTGTTCTTTGTTGCTCTGGAAGGCAAAAGTTACCTCTGGAGGGGCAAGCTGTTTCAGTTCAGCAAGAAAGAGAAACATCAAAGTCTGATGGAAAGAACACAAAATATGAAGTCAGTATAAAATGCCTCCCAGCCTCATATCTTTTGTCCTTTAAGCCACCTCCTTACTTTTACCCAATTATGCTCTAGGACTACACGAAAATCACCCCTATTCTTAGTAACACCCTATTACTGTTTTTAACTTCTGTCTTCCCAACCTGTTCAAGCCAGACAGGACTAGAACATGCCAATTATTGCCTCTTACACAAGCACAAAGCAGCAAAAATCTCACCTTAAGTAACTTAGTCACATATAACCCTTAAAAACTCCACCCTTCCATCATGCTTCTGAACATGTGATGCAGAAACAAACATGACCCTCTCACTATGCATGCTTCACCTAGCTCTTCCCTAAATCCCATGTCATATCACATCACTTTACAGGAGTGCCCTTACCCCACTTCCATAAAAACCCTGCTCATTTCTCAATCAGGGAGACAGATTTGAGTTTTATCTCCAATCTCCTTGCTTGGAAGCCTCACAATAAATCTCTTTCTTTTCTCAAAACCCTGGTGTCATGGCATTGACTTCTGTGTATGGCAGGCAACAAGCACACTCACTTGGTAACAAGAAAAACCTGGGTTTCTTTCCAGTCTTTCAACTTTTGGACAAATCAGCATATGAGTCTTAGTTTCTTTAATCACTCCTTACCTTCTTTGCTTCTTTCATTCCTTTTCCCTCTTTCCTTTCCTCCTTCACTCTCTTCTTTCTTTTCTTTCCATCCTATCTTCCCTTCTTTTTGATTTTCACTCATTACATAAATGCTTACATAGTACCATTTATATTTCAGATCCAAAGCACTGTGTTAAATTTCTGGTCTCAACGAGCAGCAAACTAAATGTATGCTTCCTTATTGTTCAGTGAGGAAGACAAAAATGATCACAATAATATTCTAATTTAATGTACAGTAATAATGGTGAGAAAATCTACAAAGTATAAGGTAGAGCACTATGAAAGTTGTGAAAGAGGACTTGAAAAAAAGAAATAGGGCTCAAATTGCATAGAAGTCTGAAGGGTGAGAATCGTGACTGTTTAACCTAACACCCAAATAAACTGGCATAGTTTTGTTTGGGACTGTAGGACAGAAATCTAATCATATTTGTCAGCGTCCATAAAGAGTGTCATGTAGCATTATCGAGATTGAGATAACATTTGAAAGTTAGGATCATATAAATATTACCTCTTGGTAACAATTACAACTTTCTATAATGTAAACTATTGTATTTTGAAGCAGACAATTCCCACATGTGAAAGTATCTGAACAGAGATTAAATGACCATCCAATCAGAATGCCCCTTGATTTGCTTTTACCTTTGTAGAGTGGTTGAAAATGCAGAGCATTTTCTGCATTTAGACACCATGATTTTCTTTAGGGACACCCTGAGGAGAAACTTACATGAATAAACTTGGCACTGCAAACAAGATTCTGCGTTTTCACAATAACACAAGTTGTCTCTACCATTTTAACCCTCTTTAGTTAGGTTTTCCCCATAGAAAAAACCCCAAAAGACCAGCTCTTTATCTGACAGGGCTCTATGGGTAGAATATATCCTTCTACGTTAGTGGAGAAAAGTCAATGGGAAGGAAAAGTTTTTATGGGGCCTCCTGTGTATTTTTATGCATTGAAGATTTAGAAGCATGAATTTTCTTTAAAGTCGTGGGTTATTACCTACTAATTTCCTATCTGCAGCCATTAATAATGGAAAAAAGGATGGAGGGAGTGATCCAAAAGTTGATAACTGAAACTTTCTCCAAATGATTGCCTTTAGATGATGAAAGGTCACCTAAGGCATTTTGGGTAGGAGATATACCTAATCCTCTCCCTCTGTCCCAAGAAGGACATATTCTGACATGCACTCAGTGCTCCCAGGGTCATACTAAAGGCAGACTTTCTTTAAAATCACATTCAGGTGTAAATTCTTTCTCTTTCTTTCCTGGCTTCCCTTACTCCTGTAAATCATATATACAAGAATCATAGCTTCAGGTTTTGCTTCTAGAGATCCTGACATAACACATTGGCATATGTTATTCTGCAATTTCTAAGAATGCCTTTGTTTTATGAAGAGTAAACTAATGAATATATTTTAATATACTGTCAAAATTGAGGTAGGTAGCATTTTCTAAGACAAAATACTCAAAGAAACCATAAATAAATAAACTCTGAACTATAAGAGTAAAAAAAAAAAAAACATGACTAAGCCAGGTTTTGTGTCCATGTACAATGGAGTAGATTTTTGCAGATGAATACTCTGATAAGAGCTAGAAAGCATGCACAACCACAGCAACATGGTTTTGAAGGTATAGGAGAGCTGCTGAGTGAAGCAGAATTCCAGGAGATAGAATCCCAGCAAAGGGGACAGACAGGGAGAGGTTGGTTATTCTGCTGCCTCTCTCCTCAGGGCATATGCTGATTTGGTGAAGAGTGAGAAAGCTGAGGATTCAGGTAAAATATGTGGGCAGACAAATGTTCTGGGAGGCAGTAAAACCAACAGAACTTTTGGCAGTCTTGTGGGGCTGTAGAGATAAAATTAGATCCTTGAAAGAACTGAAATTCTAGTAAAAAGGGAGGTAGAGAACACTGAGCCCAAAGCTCTGACAGAATTTCCTCTCAAAATGTTTGCCTGCTTTGGTACCTGCACAGAGTTGATGTTTAAAAGCCATAGAGAAAGTCTTTAAAAAAAAATTGCACTCTGAAGATTCTGAGAAGACAATGGTTAGTGTACAGAACTGCCAGGGTAAGGAGCCCCAATTAATAGTACCCCAGGCTCTCAGCTAGAATTTTCAGAAAGTTATGCCTCAGCAGCTGGGCAATTCAGAGTAGAGCAAACTTTAGTAAACCTGCAATCCAGCCTCAATTACACTTAGCTCCTGACTGGGTTAAGGTGGCCATCCACACTGTATTGCCTGGCAAAGGAAAACTTGAACTTTCTCTGAAGAAAGATTGCATAATCAAGAATGTTTGTTTTTTATGTGCAGTGCCCTACATTGAAGGAAAATTGCCAACTTTACAAAGAGACAGGACCAAATGACCGATCCAAAACCTAGGGGAATATATAGGTAATAGAAACAGACTCAGGTGATACAGATATTGGTATTATCAGCCAAGGAAGGTAATATAATATAATTGATATGATCGAGAAAATGTTGAAAACAGGTGAAAAGATATAATTATTTTACTGGCTGTAGAATATATAAGAAAGATTCAAATGGATATACTATATGGATACACTGTAACTGAGCAATTTTAAAAATTTTGACTCTTTGAAATATAGAGAACCATTTAGCCTTTGCCAGTTCCCCCAATGATAACATCTTGCAAAACTATACTACAATATCACAATGTAAATATTGACATTGATACAGGAAAAATCACAATTTTTACTGTAAGAAGGATTCCTTATGTTGCACTTTTATAGCCATACCAACTTTCCTCCCACTCCCATTCCATTCTTAGTCCTGGCAATCACTAAAGTGCTTTCCATTTCTATAGCTTTGTCAATGCAAAACGGTGTTATGAATGAAATAATACAGAATGCAATATTTTGAGATTCGCTTTTTGGATAAAACACAATTCAATGGAGTTTCATACGGGCTATTGTGTGTATCAACTATATGTCCTTTTCATTGTTGAGCTGTGATTCATGATATGGATTTAACACAGTTTGTTTAACCATTGACCTGTCGAAGGATACCTGGGAGATATCCAGTTTTTTACTAATACAAAGAAAGCTGCTATAAACATCAATGCACAGGTTTTTATGTGAACATATGTTTTCAGTTATTTTGGATAAATGTTCAGGAGTTTAATGGTTGGGTTCTAAGGTACTTGCATGTTTAGTTTTTGAGCAACTGCCAACAAGCTTTGCAAAGTGGCTGTACTATTTTATATTCCCACCAGCAGTAGATGAATGATCCAGTTTCCATGCACTCACCAGCATTTACTGTTGTCACTATTTTTTATTTTAGCTATTCTGGTAAGTATGCAGTGTTATTTCATTTTGGTTTTAATATGCAGTTCTCTAATGGCTAATGATTTTGAACATCTTTTCATGTGCTTCAGTGCCATCTGTATATCCTCTTCAGTGAAATGTCTTTTTATATCCCTTACCCATTTTCTAATGGGATTATGTTTTTAGGAGTTAAGTCTAAGAAATATTTGTCTGTCTAGCCTTAGATACCAAAGATTTTTTCTCTAAAATTTTTGTAGTTTTACATTATATATTTAAATCTGTAATCTATTTTGAGTTAATTTTGAATAAGAGATGAAATTTATATTGACGTCCATCTTTCCTGTTCTGTTTTTATTTTTTGCTTATGAATGTCTAAATATACCGAAAACTATTTGTTAAAAAGTGTATCTTTTCTTCATTTGAATTGCTCTTCACACTTTTGTCAAAAAACAGTTGGAGGGCGCATGGGTGGTTCAGTGGTAGAATGTTCACCTTTCATGCAGGAGACCCGGGTTCCATTCCTGGACCAGGGACTCAAGGTTAATAAATAAATAAGATGGACATATTTGTGGTCTTTCTCTAAGTTCTCTATCTTGTTGCATTGATCTCTGTGTTTATACCTCTGCCACTACCCCACATTCATATTTGTTGTAGTTAGATAAGTCTTGAAATTACATAAATTGACTATTCTCATTTTATTCTTCTTCTTCAGAATAGTTCTTTTGCCATTCCGTATAAATTTAATGTTAACCTTGTGTATAACTACACAATCTGGCTGAGATTTTGGTAGGAACTGTGTTAAACACTATCTTAGTTTGCTAGGGCTGCCATAACAAAGTACCACAAACTGAGTGGCTTAAAGCAGCAGACATTCATAGTCCCACAGTTCCGGAAGCTAGACAGGTCAAGGTGTCATCAGGGCCATGCCTATCTAAAACCCATAGGGGAGAATCTTTATAACTTCTGGTATTTGCCAGCAATCCCTGATGATTTTTAGTTCATTGATGGATCACTCCAATCTCTGATTTCTCAATTTTCCCATGGCTTTGTTTTGGCTTGCCAGGCTGCTATGACGAATAACACACAGTGGGCATTTTTTTTTTCATTTGGCCACACTTTACTAATAACATCGTCAACAGACCCCATTTACAATGGCTTCAATCCCACATGGACAGAGATTAAAATCAAGAGCGTATCTACCACAGCTTTCTCCCTTGTGTCGGTTTGTGTCTATGTCCAAATTTCTTCTTCTTATAAGGACACAAATCACATTGGATTATGCCTCACCCTAATCCACTTTAGATTCATCTTAACAGATCACATCTTCAAAGGTTCTATTGCCAAATAAGTTCACATTCATGGGACCAGAGTTTAAGACTTGAACATGTTTGAAGGAACATAATTCGACTCAATAGGTCCACTCCATCAATTCCCAAAAATCATGCCCTTCCCACAGGCAAGTACATTCACTCCATCAAATGTCTCCAAAATTTTAAGGAATTCTGGCATTACAAATTCAGTCTGTACTCAGTGGGAGAGAATTACACTCCATCTTCTCAATGAAGGAATATCAAATAATTTGTAGACATATTTTTAAATGAACATATATTATGCTGAGCAAAGGAAGCCAGATTTAAAAGGCTACATGCAGTATGATTCCACTTATATAGAGTTTTAAAAACTACAAAACCAGTAATCTGCTATTAGCAATCCCAACAATGCTTACCTTAAGGGGCGTTCAAGTATGCTGGTAAAATCCTTGAAGTTTTGTTTGATGAATTTTGCTGTTATTTTAACTTCACACTTTCTAGATAAAAGTTGTTAGCAAAAGTTTAGAGACTATATAATTTACAGGAAGTGGAAATTTACATGGTCTTTAGAATTCTAATCATTTTATGGTAGAGAGAGAGAGTTTATTGTTTTGTGTAAATTTAGTGACCAGAGAGAGGTCAACACATCTGAAATACTTTAATGAGTGATTTAGATTCATTTTAAATTAAAAAAGGCTAATAGAAGTTTTAGTCATATACTGTTGAGATGATTCACTGGCGCTTCGAACAATGTTATAATGCTATCACTGAAATCCCATTAAAAGCCTCGATGTGGTAAACTGGGTGGCATTTAGAGTCACTTTTTTCTCTTTCTCTACAAGAGGATAAGGCATCCAACAGCAGAGAATGGCTCAAATTAAGAAGTTTAAATTCTGGGAAGGGAACCCAAATCTGAGATTTCCCAATGACAATTTAGATAGAGAATACCAGGTTTTATTCCTCTCATGCTGTGCTCCTGAAAGACAAGAAAAATTAGAAATCAACAAAGGGAGTTTCCATGCTATCTGTACTGATCCAAATCAAGAAACCTCTTCAGGCCAGGGGCCATTAAATCAAGAGTTGGATGCTATGCTATGAATTGGCTAATACCAGACTCTACCACTACTGCACATGTATATATGTTAGACAGGACTGTGCTTTACCACTCTTGATTAGAAACTGGGGCTAGGAGAAGAAGGCACAAATTTGGCTTACTATATTTATGGAATCATAATATTTTCATTAACTGTGTATGTGTAATTCAGCGAATGTGTTACTACTCAGAAACATTTAAACCATAATTAAAGGATAAAATACAGGTCTGGAGCTGACTAATGGTTGCCGATATTGCCAACATATCAAGATTATTTCATTAAAAAAATCAGTAATGTGGAGGGCCTACTTGCCTTACTCCAAACATCCAAATATTTATAATTAGATGTATGAACAACCTCATACTTTGGCATCTTGTACAATTGGTGACACTGAATGGATTAACCCCAATCATTATGCCCTAGGAAGCTTGACCAAGAAACTTGAACATTAAGATTCATGACGATAATTTGAATTTTTGTGTTTTATATTCTTCAGAAAATTTGCAAATGAATTATTATATTTGTCCTATGTGCAACCCATTTCCACTAACCAGAGTTTGTTTACTCTTTCTTTTCTGAGAGATGAATGAAACAAGTTTAAGTAGCTCCACATTTGTAGTTGGTTAGATACAGATGTGAACCCATTTTAAATAAAATCTATTTCTTTCCTACAGACTTTGCTGCAGTGGAATTCAGCATAATGAAAAATAGTTGTGAAATGTACACATCTATTGAAATACAAACAACAATATATTTTGATGTTCCCATCTCCAGTGTGTCACATGATACTCCTCTTGAGAGTAAAATTGAGTTTTCTGTACACATGCTAAATATTTTCTTTTGCATGAACTTAAAACAAGGATATTTTAGAACAGAAAGAAATGTAATAGTAACTTCATGACAAATTAAGAGAGACATGCTCAAAGAGGCTAAGTAACCTGTTTGAAGCCAATTCAGAGGTGATACTAGAAACAGTTCAGTGATTTATGTCAACCATTCTTTTAGCATACTATGTGTTAACTTTAGATGAAAATAAAAGTTTGAAAACTTAGCTAAAAAAAATGATACGATTCTTAAGAACTATTATTGACTGTATCACGGTGACATTTTCCCAAGATTAATACAAATAATTTCAGTTGCAATTCACAATTTGGAAAAAAAATTGAAACTTTATATTCCTATCTATTTGGTCCAGCAAACTTAGAATTGTAACACCATTTTACCCTTTTAAATAGAAGGCTGGAACAGAGACGCTTTATTCTATAAATAGTACTTTTTGCAATTTTATTTTTCTATGTTGTTATTTTTTTCTCTATCAATCTTACCTGAATTTCTTCAGTGTCTAAATCTATCACTATGATGCTTATTTTATAAATCTGTGCCTTTCCATTTTAATTTTTTTTACTTAAATGTTTTTACTTTAAATGTAATATCTGCATGGAATATGAATTAGATTTTAGGGCAAAAGTACTAAATATGTGGTGGCCTGGTTCCCTGGTCCCCTTCCTAAAAACCTGTAACAAAACTGCTTTAACAAGGACAAAGGTCAAGAAAGTAAACAATATTCCTGGGTAGGAAGAATGTAATTATATATGTAAAAACCGACATTGATTATATCTATGCCTTAAACACTAAGTAGTAAAACATCGGGTCTTAGGATCCTTTAATGATTATACTAGAGACCCAATGTCTTCCTACTAAATGGAATGTCTTTGTTCTGAAATCATATATTGTCTCATGCATTTCTGTTCCCTTCGAGGAGTTGTCACCGGAAAACTTCCATTCATAAGTCCCAATAAACCCATGTCCAGTTCTGTGCCTGGTGTGTTTTTCAGTGTAACAGCTGCCCCTTCCTGGGCTCTATAAGAACTTGGTCTGAGCCTGATCAGTGGGTGAGCCAGGCAGGAGACCAAAACATTGCTGGCAGCAGTAGGCATGGGTCTGGGGAAAGGAGAGCCCATCACAGAAAATCCAGCTTGCCCTATATCATCTATGTGGAGAGAAGTGGCTGCCCTTCTGGGCAAATGGGGACAGCCATGAGAGTATGGGGACATCCTGAAATTCTGGCAGGGCTGCTAATTGTTTTGTGATGAGTGGCAGAACAGCTAAATCTTAGAAAAAGGAAAAAAAGAATGCCTAGTAGTGGCAGCCACAGCCTGGCCCCTATTAGGAGCCTTACATATGGCCATAGAGGCAACAAAGGTAGCAAAATCAACAGCCCACCATCTAGAGGAAGAATTCAAATAAGAAACATGGCTAGCTAAAGTGGACATGAAAAATGCCTTAACCAAGAACTTGAACTGTATAGATGGCCAATTAGAAACATTATTCTGTAGATATGCTGGTACTTGTGGCAGAAAATTACCCCGAGTTTTAGCCAGGAGAATGCTAACTAATTTGAGGTGGGACCTACAAGATTGGGATCCCATAGATTTTTCAAGTGATGATGGAGAGGAGGAAAAGGAAGAAGTTTGGGAAACAGAGAAAGGGGAAACTCCCAGAAAGTGTGCCCAATACTGCAGCAAAAAATAGAAACAGCACAAGAGTGACTTGCCAAGGTGAACCTTCAGAATTTACAACCTCCTGAGTGGAAACTCCAGGTTTCAATGGGAGATTATACTGTGGTGGAATTAGAGGACGCTGAACAGCATTAGAGTAAGAAAGCCAGGAAGTCACTACCTGATTCATGTTTATAATTATGAGACACAGGAACTGAGGGTGTAATATTATTGCTAACTGGATAGAAATGAGTAAATTGGCATCTATCACAATGTACCCATCCCTATGACAGTGCCTGCACGTTGCTCTAAATCAGGTAGAAATGGTATTTTTGTTAGTTTGGCTAATAGCTGCATGCAAGATTGCCTGGCCCAATGAGGGAGATATTCCACACTCTTCTCCCCACTGGTAACCTATGGAGGAACTGCAAGATGTTTTGTTCAGATTTAGGATAAAATATGCAATATATTTTGTGAATTTTATAGACCCTGACAGTGAAACTTTTATAAGGATGAGAAACACCATCCTGCACATCACTCCTAATCATTTTTTATGGAAACCTTGTGTCAATTTTGACTCCTTTAGTGGGACAGCTTATCCTAAGAGCTGCCCAAGACATAGCAGATTCCAAGCATCTCCAAAACAGAGGAGTAAAAGCCATGGAAAACCTCCCCAAGAGCATGATGGCCCTAATCAGATGTCACATAAACAAATGTGGGCTGATATAATTATCATGGGGACAGAACCAGAAATCATGAACAACCAAATGTTATTTCAGTTGAATTGTGGAGCAAATTACCTGAAGACAAAAAGAATTTACTAAAATAAATCCATGAACAGCTGAATGGGAAAATAAACTAGCTAAGAAAACCCTTTTCCAAATATGAAAACCCTCCACACACCCCAGAGGAGACTTGGCAAGTCCTTAGTGGAGGGGACAGGAGTTCCCAGTTTGAGCAATAGCTGGAGACCCCAGGGATCAGAGGCCACATGTGAAATTAACTTATTTGCTGGTCCCCTACAAACAAACAGAGTGTTGGCACTAGTGGATAAGGAGACTGAATGTACTCTAATTTATAGAAACATTCAATGGGGCTGTGCTGGCCATAGATGGCTATGGGAAAGGCAATCAGAGTCAAACAACATAACTGATCTTGCAAATAGGAAGGCTGAACCCCCAGGAATACACTGATCTTCTCTTAAATTCCACATTACAGAATACCACAGTAGGATTCCACCTCTGGTGTAAAGTAGTGAAGGCAGTCTTAAAGGGGCAGGAAAACCAGTCCCTGAAAAGTAACACAAACTTAGAGTATTGTAGCCACAAGATAGTATAAACTCCCAGGGGTACACTGAGAGATTTCTGTAATCATTAAGGAACTAGAAATAGTGGTAATATTAATGCCAACCCATATCCCCTTTAATAGCCTGTGTGGTCAAATGGAAACCTGATGAAGCCTGGTACATGACAGTGGATTACAACGAATTAAACAAAGTAAGGCCACATTTCTATTCAGCCATTCCAGACATTGCTTTCTTACTACAAGAGATTAGCACATAATTATGTCATTATCACTTTGTTTAGATTTAGCCAAAGCTTTCTTCTGTATTTCCTTAGATTAAACCAATCAACTTGCTTTCCCCTTCACCTAGGAAAGATGATAGAGCACTTTCACTGTGCTCCCACAAGGCTATTTACCTAGCCCAACCATTTGCTATGGCCTATTAGCAAAGGACTTGGCCAATTGAGAGGAACAGAGATCTGTGAATTTATTTCATTATATTGATGATATGTTAACTAGCAATTCTCCTTCAGAACTAAAAGAGGTGTCAGGCATACTAATAGTCCATCTTGAGATCTGGGCATGGGCAATCAATTGTGACAAGCTGCAAAGTCCTGACTGCTCTGTCAATTCTTGGGTGCTTTGTGGTCAGTGAGAGAAAAATTATTCCTTCTGTAGTAATTGATATGGTACAATGTTTTCCTATGCTGCATATGCTAAAGCAATTAATGGCCTTTCTAGGACTACTAGGATATTGGAGACCTTTCATTTTCCATTTGACTAAAATATTAAATCCAAATATATGCTAATTTGACAATGTTGCACTTGGGAATGAGATGACCCCCTGAGGCTGTTTTTGAAAAAGCCAAAAGGACAATAGCACAGGTGCAGGAACTGAAGGGGATAGATACTGATTTACAGTATCTACAGTATCTACAATTTACAGTAAATTGGATATGGCTAGCATTGACTTTGGCTTTGGGTGGGGTTTGTGGCAGAGGCAACATTCTAAACAATTACCCCTGGGATTCTGGTGACACTTATGGAAAGGGGCAGAATTAAGATATAACCCATTAAAAAAGGAACTGTGTGCTGCATATAATGTATTGCAAGTAGAAGGTCTGATGCAGAAATGTCCCATCACCTTGAGGCCCATCCTCCCTATATAGGGGCAGATTATGGCCAATAAGCCACACTCTGGCATTACACAATTAAGTACCTTAACAGAGTGGAAAGCTTATTTGTTTCAGTGCAGTATTTTCAATACCAGCCTTCTTAGTGCTGAGATGCATGAAATTTTAAGACTAACATCATATGTAGAAGTTCAACAGCTAAAATTGCTGCATCTGAAATAGCTGTTTAAGTACCCACTGTAGAGGGCAAAGGAACAATTCCCAAGTCTGCTTGGTACACTGACAGATCCATTAGCAGATAGCTTCTCACATGGCAGCTGTGGTGGTACAACCCAGTACCACCACCATATGGTGGGAGACAGATGCTATGTAAAGCAGGGTTGAATTAAGAACTGTATGGATGGTAATAGTACATGAACCAGAAGATGTGCTAACTATCTGTACCAACAGCTGGGTTATTTACAAACGCCTCGTGACCTGGACAGCAACCTGGAGATAAGAACAATTAGCAGTCATAGATCACCCCATAGACAAGAACCGTGGAAGATATTTTGGAATACCTGCTGATGATAAAAGGTGAATGTCTATCATATCCCCACCCACAGCACCCTCACTTGAGTCTGGAGCCACACTGCTGAAACTTAAGATGCAGCTGAGTGGCTTCATCAAAAGAGTGGACACTGAGGGTTTTAAGCCTCATGGCATTTAGTCCAGCAGTTCTTTCCATCACGTGCCAACAATTTATAGGCGTCACACAAGAGTGACCATCACGCTCCCTGCAATGACCCTGCCATTTGCCGACTAGATGGGATATATTGGCCCATCATAGGTTCTAACGACCTGGTAAATGGATTACATTGGCCCCTTTCCAGTCTCAGAAGGGGAAAGAGATACATTGACTGCAGTAGATAATGCCACAGGACTTCTATTAGCTTTTCTATTAGCTTCTATTAGCCACCATATGATGCCTAGGAAATATAAGTGTTTCTACCCAAATAGATAGTGATTAGAGAACCCGTTTCACTGGACAGATGAACTAAGCATGGGCTATGGACTTTAATGTAATGTAGAGTTTTCATCTATCCTATAAGCCCATAGGAGCAGACCTTATAGAAAGAATGAATGGTCTCATAATGGAACAGTTGAAGATGATAAGAAATCCCTCCAATGAACTAAAAGCTTATCAGACCCTAAACTGCCTCAATGTTACACAGGGAACTTCTAGGTCCTATTGAAATGCTAAGGGCAGGACCAATGCAGGCTTTGCGAATACAAATTAAAGGGCTAGCTGCTTTATAGCTTAAAGGGGGAATGATAATAATTTATTGTTACCTATGCCTCAGACCATACAAATGGGGAGAAATGAGACCCCTTGGTCTTGGTCCTGGCCCATGTGGCCAAACTGGTTGGGAATCTTAAATCCATGAGGAATAAGGGTAATGCAAAGTACTATAATCTGACCATCGTTTATATTAAAAAAAATCTGTTAAAATTTTTATCACCAATATGGAGCCTCATATTCCCACGGGAACCTTATGTATATAACTTTGTGGACTTCTCTTATGCCTAAGCTAGTGATTGATGTCTTAGTAGAGGACCCTCAAGACTTACAAGGGTAGAATACCTGGTATATCAAACCTGTTAACCTACTATCTACCAATGGAACTTGTATATTTATATATACAAGGAACATGTATACTTGCATGTATATTACTAGATCAACAAGATTTACCCCTTATTGTTTCCTATAAACCTCTTTTCTTTGCCCAAAGCACCCTAGCAAACACCTTCCTACACTGGGCTGCAATGATAACCCATGCCCACAACCAAAACTAATGTTGTGTTTGACCAGATATGCCATCCTTGGGTGCTACCAGCCTTCCCTGGACTATAGCTCGCACTATGTTGAACACTCTGTTGATATGGCAGAATTAGATGCTTTGCTAAATCTGAAGTGAGCTATTCTCTTTTAAAACTGAAATCCCATCACTGTCTTATAATGAGACTCAGGGTTATATCTTTTTCCTTGTGAGGGAATTAGTAGATAAGCCCTGTCCTATATTAAGGTATGCTGCACATGCTGGAATAGGATAGCTGACTGCAGAAGCAGTAACCTTAGACTGCATTGTCCCTGTCTGTATGGAACATCTTAATGGGAATGGAGATATGGGGTGTTTACCCTCAGAAGTGTGTAATTTTACCATTAAGCTACAAAATGATAGCTTTTTCCAGTGGCAAAGGGCCTGCAACAGGCCTGGAGCGTATGCCACCCTATGGACCTGTGAGCAATATGAATGGCCCTATTAAACTTATAATTGGACAGGACACTGTACATGGCAACAGCTGTATACCCCTGCTACATTATAAGATTCTTTACATACACTCCCAGCAATTGGGAAATGTTGGTCGTTTTATTCCTTAACTATTTTGTCCCAGGGGAGAGTGCAATGTTTACTGAAAAGCGTATAAAGCCTTAGCTAACCACGCAGCTTAGGCACTTAATGGATCTAAATTGGCGATATCATTGTTAAATGATGTGACCACCAAATTAGGGAAAGTAGTCTTACAAAATAGAATGGCTTTGCACATTTTGATTGCAATGTTGCACATATATTCCTGATAACTCATGTAATATTTCACAAGCTTTAAATCATATGGAAAAGCACATACACAATGTTGTTTAATTGTCTATCGGTTCCCTTTCTAATTGGTTTAATTCTCTTACTCAGCCTTGGTGGCATTTCTTTATAGGATTAACTGCCCTGTGGGCTGAATTATTACTATTCTGTTGTCTTTTGTATTATTGTTGTTGTGGTATATGGATGCAATGTCTGTTCCTATGGTCAATGCAGCCTGTTACAGCAGGGGTGGATGGAATGTGATGGCCTGATACCTGGGCTCCCTCCGAAAAGCCCATAACAGACCTGCTTTAGCTAAGGACAAAGGTCAAGAAAATAAACAATCTCTCGCCAGTGGTCAAGGCATGTAATTACAGATGTAAAAAATGGCAGTGATCGTATTTTAAGTCTTAAACACTAACCATAGTAGAACATCAGGTCTTAGGCCCCTTTAATGATTGATTATACTAGAGATCTGATGTCTTCATACTATATGGAATGTCTTTGTTCTGCAATCATACATTGTCTCCTGCATTTCTGTTCTCATTGTGGAGTCATCACCAGAAAAATTCTTCTATTCAAATCCCAATAAACCATGTCCACTTCTGTACCTGGCGTGTTTTTTGGTCTAGAAGCCACCCCCTCCGAGGTTCTATAGAAACTCGGTCTGGCCCTTAACAAAATGTATAAAGAAATATTTAAGCCCCAAAGCAAGTTCATGTAAAAACCAAATTATAAGAAATGCAAAGTGCTCCTGAGCTCCTGATTGCAAAATAAAACTATAGTTTAGCATGCTTTATCGAAAGTCTTGTTGTTGTAAATCAAGGCTATATTTTTGTACATATTTTATTACCTCACATTTTTGTATACATGTATATCTTTTTATTTACTTCTCTGTTTAGTTTAATCACTTGCTCTGATATTTATGGATGAATATTATTAATCCAACACTAGTAATTGCATAATCTATAAAATTATATGACATGTTTTTAGATTTATAAAATTAATTGGTGCAAAATGAAAACGTTTGTGTGGTTTAGCATGTGTTTATTCATCTAAGTGCAGTTAATCATTTTCTTGTCTTCACATGAAGTTATTTTCCAAAGATTATTGATTCATGAAAATTGATAAAGAGGAAGCCACCCTCTGATTCTTCCTTTATTAACAACAATGGAATGAATTTTTCTGTGAAACATCCATAGGACTAGTTCAGATAAAAGAAAAACATTGAATGATGAAGATGATATATTTACCTTCTAAAACATGATCACTTTAATGCAGGTGAGCAACATATGCTTATATGAAATACATTAAATATTTTAAAATTTTTGTAAAGTTAAAGCTCTCTTTATTGCTTTACTTGAAATGCTTGGTTTTAAGTTGTCTTAAAATTTAATTTCACATATGAGCTGATTTCTTGAAAATAGAAAATCATAACATCTTCTCCTGATTTTTGTTTGTATAACTATATATGCCTTTAGGCGTATTTATGCCTTTATATTATATTTTTAAATGCACATAACTGGTTGCTGCTGTGGTATAGGCGCACATAAACTCATGCTATTATACATACATCATATTTCATATACCTAACATATTTGGCTAACTCTCAAAAAATTTTCGACTTCTGGCTATATATTTTTTATTTCTATAATTTAATGTTTCTTTTTTTAGATTATTGTCTCCCCTCTCTCTCTTTTTTTTTTTAACTTGTACTTAGTCACTCACTTCTCTGATATCTGTAAGGGTAATATTAGTTTGCACATTTTTTTAACCATATTTTCTACATTTATAATAGAAAGGGAGGTACTATGAAGGCTTGCTCTTTTCACCACAACATATTAAATTTCAGAACATGATAGAACTTATAACATTGTATTTTATATTATTCTGATAAAATGTGGATCACAGTTTCACTAAGAGACTTTGGTTTGTTCCTTCATGCTTCTTCCTAAGTGGAATACCTACTAATATCTAATTATCAGCAAGTCAGTAGGTGTTTTTATCGCCAGTAACTTCAACAAAAGATACATTGATTTAGATCTATGGGTTTCTCACACTTGGTTATCCTCTTCATTATTGAGCTTTATTGTTGAGCAGAGGTAAGCCAGTGCAATATTCTTATATTTATTTGCTTAAACACCACTGAGGAGTGAGTTGCTATAACAGGGAACACAGTTGTACAGGCTCATAGACATAAGAGAAACTTTGAGAAAATGAGCTCTTTATTACTCGTATAGCATAAAGAGCCCAGAAGAACAAATGATCCCTTCATTACTTACAGAGCACAAAAGAGCAGTTGAAGAAGTCCCTTCATGGCCAGTCTACCTGGATAGCCAAAACCTGCTCACGATTGGGGTCCATGGCAAGTTCCCCTTTAAGCTAGAGAAAAGAGATGAATCTATACTGTTTGAGTGAGGATTTTATCCATCTCAGTGAGAGGGGGCTGCTCCACTGAAAATTCCTGCATTGATGTTAAGTAGCATCTGATGCTGCTTCTTCTTGGTTTCTATATGAAGGTCAATGGGACTTTTTCATTAGACTTAACATCTATTCAGACCAGAATAGGAAAGGAGATGGAAATAGGGGAAGACCCGAGGATGGGCTGCTTAACAGGTGTCTGTGACTTCCCTAACAACATCTAATTTCCATCAGAAACTATAGGACATGTTTGGTGTAAAAGTAAAGGGATAATCTGAGTACTGAATCATTTATCAGCATTTATTAACTGCTGTTGTTCTCTGTCAGTAATAAGAAGTTGACTTATCTGATGCAGCTAGATTTTGCCTCTTGGGCTCCAAAACAAAAACAAGAGCAATCTGAATTTGATTAAATTGTCTGTGAATTTATGGATTTCCAAATATTGGTTGCTTTGTCTACAAGTCATCCCCCTGCTCTTAGAAAGGAAAGAAGTCAGCATATTAAAATTAGAATGCCAAAACCAAAAATACATGCCATGTTTTTTTCATGTATATGCATTGATTTACACTGGAGATCTAGTTGGACTCTTGGAGGTCCCTCTTGGCCTTCTGTAAAATACAGTGGAGAAAATTAATAAACGTTAAAACAATTAGCATATATGTGTTGGACCAAATATACTAAAATATTGATTACTCTGGTGGTTTTTATAAGAGAACATCTAATTTGGCCATTTTTAATGCATTAAAAATTAGTAAGTAGAATTCATGTTTCCTCAGTTGAAATGCTGTTAGTGATTTATTCACATGGATGCAACTAAAATTATGACAAGATATTTAAAATATATATATAATAGCATAAGAGAATATTTTATTGATGTATGCCACAACAGAGATTCAACTTCTTATATTATATTGCCATATTGTTTTAGATCATTTTTGTTTTAAGAGATAAACATTTCCAATACCCTTCCTACTTATCAAAATCTTGTTTCTCAATACACAGTGACAACCATTATCCTCAAGTTTATGTGTATCCTTAAAATTAATGTTTTTATATGTAAAAATCTCCAACAATATATATGTTTTGCTTGCTTTTAATATACTCGTAATTGACTTCATACTGTATGTATCATTTTACAACTTGCTTTTCTTTCACTGAAAATTTTATTTTGAAATCTGTACAGAGCTGACATATGGATGTCTAGTTAATTCATTATAGAGTCCCATTATATGAATAATTAGTTATTTATTATCCTGAGAATATGGGTCCATAATTTCCAATTTTTCACTAATGCAAAAGATATCTAAATGTGAACATTTTTCTAGAATATTTCCTTAGAAATGAGATTTTTTGGTGGTAAATTTTGTATATCTTTGTCATTACCAGCTTCAATTTTTTGCTTATAATAAGAATTAAAATACTCATAATGTTTCTGTAACTCTTGTTGGATGGGAAAAGAACTTTATCATCTGAAAGAAAACAAAGATAGAAAACAAACAAAAAAAACATTTCGAATCTGCAGAGCAGTACTGTTAGGGTTTCTCCCATAAGGTACATACATGTAAACAGGATTCACTCTGAAGCTGTTTCATTCTAAGCAGTGAATGACTTTTGGTTGGGAGGTTGTTCTCTTCCAAATCATTGAAAAAATCAAATTACCAATCTGGAAACCAATCCCAGAAAGAATAATCAGCAGAAATACGTCTAGGAGATCCTCATCCCAGTATTGCTGGTGAAATGCCACCTGCTTTATCAGCTTACAAAGCTGATATCAGAGCTATCTATCCATACTTTTCACAGAATTCAGAAAAGGCAGGCATGACATGCTTTAACCTTGGAGTGTATTTGGATCCCTCTGACCATTCCAAAATTCAACACCTTTATCCAGAATATGTACACAACTAAGGTCCCTAATATATCCATCATCTGGTGATAAACTATTATATAGCAAAAAAGTAATTTGGTGATTTTGAAAGTTTTATCTTGCGCACATATTTCTTAGTTTGTAGCATCCTTCCTACCAGCACAGCTCATACCATCATGTAGATCTTTCTCTCCAAACTTTGTATAATTTATTGCCATTGATGGCCACTAGCAACTTGGTGTTTCCTTTCCTCAAGTTACATCTAGAAAGTGATATCATCTGAAATTAAATTGCCTTTATTAGTCTATTTCAAGAGTTCTATTATGGAAAGAGATGCAAAACGTCTATATCTTTACAACCAGGTTTTGTTTTTAATCTTTCATTCATCACCAATTCAGGATTTCCAATTGAGAGGGTACACTTTTTTGGAATCCACTATAGCTAATCCATTTAACAAGAGGTGAGGCCTCCCAACTATTGCCCTTCCTCTGACTTCTTCTATTCCATCTCTCCCTTGACCAAGATTCTACTCAAAATAGGAATATGATTCTTGCTTAAAAACATTTGATGGTCTCTATTTTTTTTTCAAAAGTATTCTTCGCTTGCCATGCAATAACATGTCTTTTATTATTTGATTCCAACCTACAACAGAAACTTAAACTCTTGCTGCTTTTCACTTCACCCTCCTTTTCTCACTCTAAGCTCCATTCTAAACTTTAAACTTTGATTTGCTCATAATACCCTGCCTTGGACATGTTTTTTCACAATTTCCATGACGTTGGGTATACTCTTTCTCCTGTCTGAAATGCCTCAGTACCCTTTGTTTAACACTCCTGTTCCCAACCTTTATGAGTCAGCTCTGATATCTTTATGAAGGATACAAATCTCTTTGCAGGTGGCATTAATCTGTTTCTTATCTATACTCCCATAAAATATTTTTAAAAGCTTTATAATAAAATTTTACATATGTCTTTATTTTCACCCCAAGATTTTGAACTCCAAGTACAACTTATTTAATAAAAACATGATTTAAAAACTTTGAGAAGAATGAATAGATCTAGTTTTTCTCTGCAAATCTGCAGTATTCAATAGACATGAGTTTAAGGAATACATGAAATGTCTATTATTTAATATTTTTTATGTTCACTAAGCAAATATTTATGAAGCACAAACTTTGTACCTGTATCTGTTCTACAGAAAGAAATACATATAAGCTGCTTCCCTTCCCTTTACCCTCCAGAAATTTGAGGATTTGCATCTCCCATGAAGATTCTCACCTGTGTTTCTTTGACTCTCAAGGACATAGGTTAAGCCAATGACCTTGGAACATAATAAAATAAGTGACCTCTCTTGGAATTGAACTAGCAGCAGGCACCTCATTTGGACAGAGCCCTAAACAATTACAGTAATAGTGTCTCCATGAATAAGCTGTGCATGCATGAACTTGCTGAGCTCAAGGAGAGTTACTTGAATAGATAACATTTTGAAGGTAGCACTAACCATGGAAAACTGGACCCCAGCCACTGAAGATTGAATGCTGTTCCACCTATTACATTTCACCTCACAGTATAATTTAGTCTTGCACTTTGCAAGATCCCAAATACCACGCAAATATTATATTTATAACAGCCGGAAACTGTGGTTAACTTTCTTTAAACCCTTGTCCCATAGATCCTTCCACATACAGAGAAAGAAATATTTTTTCAAACCATGTTCCTTTGGACTGACTACAAAGACCTGATCAAACTCCCTTGTCATTTTTCTCTTTTTGAGAAATAAAACGTTAAACTACTTTCAAATTATGTGAAAGGCGACAGTGCATATTTTCTTCTTTAAAAGCAATTTAAGGTGGAGTTCTCTGGCACAAAGGCAATTCAAAAATAGTTGAAGCTTAAGAGTTGAAACTCCCCCTTGTCTGGGCTATAGTGAATAGAGTTATTAGCAATCAGAGCTGTCTTCAAGTGCCCAAGGCAAAATGCAGAAATGGTTAGCTTTATAAATACTTTGTAGGCAGTGGAAATGTCAAAACAGGGGTACAATTTGTTTGCTTAGAATTTTGAAGAACAATGAATGAGTAGATGTCATTTTTATTGATTAAGTCTTTTCAAATAAAAAAAATGACAGAGAAGGAAATCAAATTTAAAATATTAAAAAGAAGGATATCTTGATAGTTCAGCTTGTCATTCTAATATTAGCTTACTTTACAATCATTAAAATATGGCAGTTGGTATGGAAGACAGGTTAAGAAAATATTAAGACCAAGAGCTTTGGACTCAAGAGGATCTTAGTTCAAATCTTGTCCCCATTATTTGTTTTCTATTTATCTTGATCAAATTTATGAGCTTACTATGCTTATCTATAAGCTTAGTTTACATATCTATAAAATGTAAAAATGTGAGTAATTACATCTAACATAAACTGTGGGCAAGAGTCATCTTCACTGAGAGTGTTCTTCTCCCCTCCCTCATTGATTCTAAATTAATTTATAGCTTTTCAGAACATAAAGTGCCTTGTGCATTTACAAATATGATTCATAGGAAAATACTTTTTCAAGATCATGTGTGTTTCATATAGTAATAAATATATATGTTATATGGAGGAACAACTCAGAAAAAAATCAAAAGCATAGAAGTTTCACCAAAGACTCAAACTAGAAATATATTAGTTTAACTCATGTGGTGGGTAGCTGTGCAGAAAGCGTTATGACATAAAGAGTTCTTAAGGGCCAAGGCAAAATTACCTCATGGAAATATCAAAGGGGATGTGTCTTGATAGATGGCATAAGAAGAAAATATTGACATTTAAAGTTCACATCAATTTTAATAAAGGGAAGTATCACATATATGCTGTATCACTCTGGGGAAAGGTGATGCTAAGAGAGGAATATAAGGAAAGATGATATTCAGCCAGAATTAAAGCTACACGTATACCAATATATTGACTGTGAATCGCTACACATGTAAATGGGCGGAAAATAAGGGTTGAAGGTACACTTCTCTAATCAGAAAAGCTGCAAATCTTCTGCCAGTCTTGAAGGCCAAGTTTTTCCAGTTGCATTTGCATCTTGGCCATATGTCTGAATTGTAGGCAATGGAATATAGGCAGAGCTGATGATGGACACAACTGCCAGAGCAGGGCCATAAAAATAATAATAATAATAAAACTTCCTTCAAATTTCTCTTCTGCTAGCTTCACATAGATGAGCATAAGAAACTTGAAAGCAGTAAGGATAACTGAAGCATAGATGGAAGGTGCCTGGAAAATTTAAGATAGAAGGACCTGAAATTCACCCATGCTATTGGTGCATTCTTTTATTGTTATTGTTATATCCCATTTAATAGGTATATCAAAATTTGCTTATCCATTTTCGTGTTTATAAATATTTAGGTTATTTTGAGTATTGGGCTTTCATGAAAAAATACAAATGCAATGATCCTGGTGCAAGTTTATTTTGGTAGATATATATTTTAATTTCTCCCATGTATACTTAGATATGGAATTTCTGAGTCATGGGGCAAATATATGTTTGACATTGTTTTTATTGCCAAATGTTTTTTTTTCTAAATTAGTTTTACTATATTAAACTTCCCCCCGTGATGAATGAGATTTTCATTTGTTCCATATATGCACCAAAATGTAATATCATTATTATTTTTAAATTCGGTTATTCTAATGAGTGGAAAGTGATATTACATCCCTTTAAGTGAAATTATTAATGACTAGTGATGTTGAACAAATTTTAAATTGCTAAAGTATTATCTTCTTTTATGCTTAAGGGTTGTCTTATTCATGAAATGTCTTTTCAAATTTTTTGCCCATTTTTAATGAATTTTGTCTTTTTATTGAGCTGAGTGTTCTTCATAAAATCTGGATCAAAGTTCTCTCTCAGGATGTGTATTGAAAATATGTTTGCCAGTATATGGCTTATCTTTTCTTCCTCTTAAAGGTGTCTTTTGATGAACAGACATTTCTCAATTTTAATGAAATCCATTTTACCAACTTGGAGGCTTCTGTTTTTTGAATAAGGAATCTTTGTCTAACCCAAGTCTGTGAAGATATACTCCTATGGTTTCTTCTAAAAGTTTTATGGTTTTAGGTTTTTTTACAATTTTGTGTGTCCAAATTCAAATAGACTTTTGAATTTGGTTTCAGGTTGGGTATGGAATAATTTTCTTTTCTTCCCAAAATGATTATCCAGATTTTGTAGCACTGTTTGTTGAAACAACTATCTCTTCCCCATTTGCCTTTTGAAACCATCTTCAAAATCAATTTACCATGTAAGTATGGTTCTATTTGTAGATTTTCTACTCTGTTTCACTAAGGTGTTTGACTATCCTAATGCCAATTTTCAGTTGTTTCAATTGCTGTAAATGCATAATAAGTTATATTTACAATCTAGTGCTACTCTTTTCAGATTTCAAATTTCATTTGACTTTCCATGCATTTTAGATTCTACTTTTGAATTTCTACCAAAAACAAAACAAAACAAAAAACACCTATTTTGCTTTTAAATGGAGTTGTGTTGAATTTATAGACCAAATTTTGGAACTTAATATCTTAGCAATATTAAATCTTTGCTTCAAAATTTATCTTTGTCTTATTTAATTATTCTTATTTAATTTAATTTAACTATGGCTGTCCTGAATTCCTTGAATAAAGTTACTTTTAAATATTTTATATTTTTATAGCTATTATAAATAATACTTTAAAAAACGTTCAATTGTTCATTACCACTATTTATGAAGATAATTATGTTTTGTATATTGACTTGCTGTGTCTATGATCTTATAAAATATCATATGTAAGTTATTATGTTTTCTTTTAGATAACTGAATTTATTTTTTGTGTTTTATTGCATGCAAATTATGACTGAATTACTAAAATAAACAAAAAATAATAAAAGATGCAAAATAATTGCAGAAGAAAGCAATTGATTTTCAGACTTTTTCAATTAATAAGTATTTTAAAAGACATAAACACAAGTTTTGATAGTAGGATCATTTTTTTATTCAGGTTCTCTGTGTCCTTGATCCTTTGTTCAGATAATTACATCTATTGGAGAGAGTGGTGGGTTGAAATCTCCCACTATTATTGTAGAGACACATCTATTACTCCTTTCAGTTGTCCCAGTGTTTGCCTCATGTACTTTGGAGCACTGTGGTTCAATGTATAAATATTTATGATTTTTATTTCTTCTTGGTGAATTGCCCTTTTTATTAATATACAATGTCCCGCTTTGCCTGCCTGTTATGTTTGCATTTAAAGTCTATTGTGTCTCATATAAATATAGCTACCCCAGCTTGGTTTTTTTTTAGTTACTGCTTCAATGGTACCACTTTTACCATCCTTTCACTTTCAACCTATTTGTATCTTTGGTCTAGAATATATTTCTTGTAAAAGTGTACAGTTGGATCATATTTTTTAATCCATTCTGCCATTCTGTGTCTTTTGATTGGTGAGTTTCATTCATTAAAATTCAATATAATTACTAAATAGCTGTCTTTACTTTGAACATTTTATACTTTGGCTTTTATATGTTATCTATTATTTTTCTGTCTTTTTATCCTTTCAGTTACCCTTATTGATAGACATCACTTCTATTCTCTCCTCCAAGTCTCTCTCTCCTGTCTTTTTTTTTCAACCAGTATTCTTGTATTTCTTGCAGGGTAGGTCTCTTGTTAAGAAACTCTCTCATCATTTGTTTATCTGTGAATATTTTAAACTCTTCCTCACATTTTCTTAATCTTCCATATTTTTATTAAGTTTTTGTACCATGTTTTTTTTTTTCATGAATGTCCCTATTTCATTGCTCTTCCATCCAAACATTGGATAAAGGAATTGTCCATAACGAGGTTTTATAATCACAAGATCACACAATAAATCAGTATCAAAGATCAAGGCCAATTATTTACAGTTTAACAATTTCAGGTATTTCCTTCTGGCTATTCCACCACACTAGAAACTGAAAAGAAATATTGATGCAATAATTCAATAGTCATAATTATTTGCTAAATCCGAATTTCTCAGGTACAACTCTTCCCTCTCATTTTTCCATTCTCTTCAGGGATCTCTGGGCAAAGACTATTTTAACTTCTGCATGCTAGAAAGGGGTGTTAATCTTATGGGGTAAGGGAATGAAATGGGTTGATGTTCTTGTAGAGACTGGTACTTCCCAATTTCAGGGCTTATCTGGCATAGGAACAATCTGGAGGTTTTAAGTTTCTGAACAAAACAAACTTACAAAAAAAAAAAAAACAAAAACAAAAAACTTTAATGTGGTCTTAGATAGAGCCCAAGGTATTCTTTAGGGTTTTCAGGTATGCTGTTGTTTGGGGCTTGGCATACTGTAACAATTCGCAATATCTGACTGAAGCTTGAATAGTGTAAGGTATAAAATGACTCTCAACTCTATTTAAAATCTCTTAGTCATTAAAACCTTATTTTGTAGCGTTTCTTTTCCCCCTTTTTGTTACGAAGGCATTTTCAGTCCCATGATGCCAGGTCCTGGCTCATCCATGGAAGTTATGTCACACATTGGAGAAAGGGTAAATAATTTATTTGCAGAAATTGGCTTAGAGAGAGTGGCTACATCTGAGCAACAAAAGAGGTTGTCTTGGAGTGAATCAGACATAATTATAAATAGGCTTAGCTTCACCATAACAGAAATAAGTTTCATAAGGGCAAGCCTCAAGATCGAAGACTTAGCTAATTAAATTAGGATTCACAAATGCTTGAGAGAATATCAGGAATTTCCGAGGTGGTGAAGTTTAATATTTCCACATTTTTCCCCTTTCTGTCAAGGGGGCTTTCAAATACTTTTTAATTTTCTGCCCAAGATATTCTGGAACGTATCAGGGCATTATATTAACGTGTACAAAATTGTAAGATCCCAATCCCTATTCTAGGTCCAATGTAATTGTCTCTATGGAGATGTGATGCACCCAATTGTGGATGTGATCATTTGATTAGATGGAGATGTGACCCCACCCATTCCAGGTTGGTCTCGATTAGATTACTAGAGTCTTTCAAAGAGGAAACTTTGGAGAAACACAGAAATGACACAGCCAGCAGAAACATCAGAGCAAAGCCCACAGAAATGACAGAATCCTCAGAACTGACAAAGCAGAGCTTACTGAGCAGAGCTGACACAGATACCAAGATCTGGAGATGCCTGGAGACTAGCAGATGTTGCTGTATGCCTTCCCATGATATGTTAAGCAAGTCAGAACCTAGAGGGAGCCAAGGGAAGCCAAGAGATGAATGCCAGTTCTGTAGAAGCAAGTCAGAACCTAGAGGGAGCCAAGGGAAGCCAAGAGATGAATGCCAGTTCTGTAGAACAAAGTGAGGGGCTACCACAGGAACAGAGGCTGAAAGCAATGGAGCCCAGGAGCAAGGGATCAGCAGATGGCAACCACATGACTTCCCAGCTGACACAGCTGTTCAGACTCATTGGCCTTTCTTGAATTAAGGTATCTTTCGTTGGAAGCCTTAGTTTGCATATTTGCATGGCCTAAGAAATATAAACGTGTAACTTATTAAATTTCCCTTTTTAAAAGCCATCCCAGTTTTGGTATATCACATTCTGGCAGCTTCTAAACTAAAATAGAAATCGGGCCAAATAATCCACCATCTTGCTTTGGTAACAATTCAGTCTCTTTACTTGTAATTTTTTGTGTATGTCATCTATTTTTTCTTGAGTCAATATTGGTTGTTCATGCCTTTCTGGGAAATTGTCCACTTCCTTTAAGTTGTCTAGTTTTTTAGCATATTCTTGCTCATAGTATCCTCTCATTATGTCCTCTATGTCTGCAGGGTCAGTAATTATGTTCCCCTCCAAATTCTAATTTTATTTATTTGCATCTTTTCTGTTTTTTTCTTTGTCAGCCTAGCTAAGTTTCCACCAATTTTATTGATTTTCTCAAAGAACCAACTTCTTGTTTTGTTGATTCTCTCTATTGTTTGTTTTCATATTCTCTATTTCATTTACTTCTGCTCCAATATTTGCTATTTTTTTCCTTTTGAGTTTTGGGGGTTAGTTTTCTGTTCTTTCTCTAGTTCCCCCTGGTGAGTAGATAAATCCTCGATTTTTGCTCTTTCTTCTTTTTTAATATAGGTGGTTAGGGCAATAAATTTTCCTCTCAGCTCTGCCTTTGCTACATCCCACAAAATTTTTTTTTTTTAATTTGCGTATGGGCAGGAGGCACCAGGGATCGAACTCCAGACCTCCAGCATGGCAGGTCGGAGCTCTGCCTGCTGAGCCACGGCAGCCGCCCCATCCCACAAATTTTGATATGTTTTGTTCTCACTTTCATTTGCCTGGATATATTAAATAATTTCTTTTGTAACTTCTTCCTTGACCCACTGGTGTTTTAAGAGTGTGTTGTTTAGCCACCATAAATTTCATATGGTGGCTAACCTGTTATTCTTCTACCTGTTATTGATTTCCAATTTTATTATGATCTAAGAAAATGTTTTCTAAAATTTTGATCTTTTAAAATTTATTGAGAGCTGTTTTGTGATTAGCATGTGGTCTATCCTGGAGAATAATGATCCATGAGCACTTGGGAAAAATGTGTATCCTGCTGTTGTGGGGTGGAATGTTCTGTAAATGCCTGTTAAGTCTAGTTTGAGAACTCTTTTTCTGTAATTACCCTCTCTGTGGATGTTCTATCCATTGATGAGAATGGTGTATGGAGCCTCCAATTACTTCTACATCTCCTTTCAGTGCTGTCAGTCTTTACCTTATGTATTTTGGTGCATTCTGGCTCTGTGCATAAATATTTATAATTGCTATTTCTTCTTGATGAATCATCCCTTTTATTAATAGATAGTGCCCATCTTTGTCTCTTTTGTTTTGCATTTGAAGTTTAATGTAGCTGATATTAGTGTAGCTACCCCAACTCTTCTTGGTTGTTGTTTTCATGAAATATCTTCTTCCAACATTTCACTTTCAACCAATTTTTCTCCTTGGGCCTAAAGTGAATCTTTTGTAGACAGCATATAGATGGATTTGCTTTTTTTTTTTTTTAATCCACTCTGCCAATCTGTCTTTTGATTGGGGAATTTAACTCATTATCATTTAATTTTATTGTTGTAAAGGCGGTATTTTCTTCACCCATTTTGTCTTTTGGATTTTAAATGGCATATCTTATTTTTTTCCTCTCTTTTCACCCTTTTAGTTACCCTAACTGATGTCTTCATTTTTATGTTCTTCTTTAAACATCTCTCTTCTATGTTTTCTTATCTGTATGTACTGCTCCCTTTAATATTTCTTATAGAGTAGGTCTCTTGTTCACAATCTCTCTCAATGTTTATTTTTAAATATTTAAACTATCCCTCACTTTTGAAAGTCAGGTTTCCTGGATATAGAATTCTTGGTTGGAGTTTTTTTTTCTTTCAGTGTCTTAAATATATCATACCACTGACTTCTTGCCTCTGTGGTTTCTGCTGACAAATCTGCACTTAGGCTAATTGAGTTTCCGTTGTATATGATGGATCACTCTTCTCTTACTGCTTTCAGAATTCTTTCTCTTTGGTATTTGATAATCTGATTGTTAAGCATCTAAGAGTAGGTCTATGTGGATCTATTCTGTTTGAGGTGTACTGCACTTCTTGGACCTGTAAGTTTATAACTTTCATTAGAGATGGGAAACTTTCAGTAATTATTTACACCATTATTCTCTCTGACCCTTTTACTTTCTCTTCTCCTTTTGGGCCTCCCACAGCATGTATATTCATGTGCTTCACATTGTCATTCCTTGATTCTCTGCTCATAATTTTCTATTATTTTTCCTATCTGTTCTTTTGTGCTTAGGATTTCAGACTTCCTGTCCTTGAGTTCACTAATCTTCTGTTTTGCCTTTTCAAATCTGCTATTGTATGTCTTCATTGTGCTTTTCATCTCTTCTAGTTTTCATTTCATCCCATACATTTTGCCATTTGTTTTTTCAAGCTTTCAAGTTCTTCTGTATATTTACCCAGTGTCTTCTTTAATTCCTTAAGCTATTTTGCCAAGTTTTCCTTCAATTCATTGAATTGATTTAGAAGATTTCTATGAACGTCTTTAATTAAATGTTTCTACTCCGATTTCTCACTTGAAATGTTACTTTTATCCTTTGACTGGGCCATATCTTAGTGCTTCCTATTATAACTTGTGATTTTTTTGTTGGTGTCTAGGCATGTGGTTTTCTTTAATTGGTTGATTTTGGAGGTTGATTTTACTCTTTTGAAGAGCATTTTCTTTTTGATTGGCTTTGTTCTCTAATTGTTTTTTGACTTTTGGTTCAACTTATTCTAAATCTCTAGCATAGCTTCTTTTTAACAGATCAGAATTTTTCTACTCTTAGTTTTCTGAATCTTGCCCTGCCTGTATGGAAGTTTTTTTGAGATTGCCTTTTTTTAAAAAATGTGTGTGCTCTCTCTTCCTTCCTCCTCTTCAGGGAATACTGATCTGCTGTTTGTTCTTTTATTTTTTAAAATATGTTTTTAACACTCCTTCCCTTACTTCTAACAACTTTTAACTGGGAGTCTGACTCCGGGAGGAGTTCGCTCCAGGTAGGATCCACTCCAGTCAGATTTTCCCTGACAAGAGAAGCCCAAGATTAATGAAGGGAGTGTAAAAAGTATCAAGTTTCCCGGAGATGAGACCTGGCAGGGTGCCCATTTTACCTTTGAAGCCTCTTAATTCTCTGCTTTTTCTGTCCTGCCCAGCAGATAGTGCTTGTCAACCCATTGCTCCCCAAAGGCTTAATATGGTGCAGTGCCTTTAATTCTCAGCAGATCCTGTCCTACCAGGGATGTGGTTGACACAAAAGTTGAGCCTCAAGGTGGACTTTAACTGTTTCTGTTTTCCAAGTCCTGGGGTCTAAACTTCCTAAATAATTATAACCACTTTTGCTGGTCTTTCCCCCACCTCCTTTTTTTTTTAAAGGGGGAAGGAGCTGCTCTTCAGCCCCTCATTCCCTGCAGGGTAGAAGTATCATAGGTAACTCAACATCTCCCTTTTCCCCCTTCTGGGAACATGTTTGAGACAGGCTGGGTTCCACTTTTTACAGGTTAAAACTGTTGTGTGTTTGAAGGAGGCTGGGCTTTGCTTTATGAAAGCTGCAGAAATCCAAGCCCTTGGGGTCTAAATTTTCTGAACGAGAGCCCCTCCTTGTGTTGGACCCTTCCCCTCCCATTTCTTGGGAACGATATGACCTTTAGGCAGCTATCTCCTCCACTTGATTGCTACTTTATCATTTCTTACTTTCACCCATGCCTGTAATTAATCCTTTCTTCTGCCTCTTCAAATCTGCTATTGTAGATAGCCTGCTGCTTCCTTTAATGGGCTGCTAAAAGAAGATAAAAAGACCAAATCCTTCTCAGAGCTGGTTCCCAACCCCCCAGATTCACCAATCGTGAGCCAGAATTGATACTTGGCTCTATGTGCCCATTTTCTTGAGGCACAGTCATTTTCATGACTTCTGCTCTCAGCCAACTCTATAAACCTCCGTTGTTGTTGCTATTTCTCATAAACTCTGCCTCTTCACACCTGGATAAGTGTTATAGATCTTCAAGTTTCTTTCTTTGCATTGAATGTTTATCTGTACTCAAAGCTTGTATTCAGCATTCTAAATTTGTTAATCAAATCTGCAATTCGTGCTTGGTTGAGCTTTCCTTCCCTTGCTCTTAATAGAGGAGGCTTCTGTTTACCATCAGGGAGAGATCTGATTCAGCCTGCTGTGCCAGTTGCGGAGGAGCATCAGCCTCCACAGTGGAGAAGAATTTACTTAAAGTTCTTTTCTATGATCTTGGCTCTTCCAGTTGACCGACTGGTTTCTGATGTGCATCTGGCCATGGATGTTCCCCAAACAATTGTTTCAGACAGTTATTGGCTATTTATTAGCTGCCCTAGAGGACAAACTAAATCCCATAGCTCTCTACACCCTCTTGCCCCACCACTCCTGTGTCTCTCTCCCTTTGTTTTAAAGCACAGCTTTGTTGTACAAAGAATTCTTGGCAATTTTTCTCTTTCAATATTTGATAACACTACCTTCTCACCTCCATGATGTCAGTGCTGAGTCTTATGTGGTCCCCCCTTGGATGTGGTGAATTGCTTTTCTATTGCTTTTTTCAGGGTTCTCTCCTCTTCAGCATTTGACAGTTTGATTAGTATATGTTTTGGAGGGGGTGTTTTTGTATTTATTCTATTTGGCTTATGTTGCATTTCTTGGATTTGCATACTTATGTCTTTCATAAGGGTTGGGAAATTTTCAGCTATCATGTCCTCAAATAATTTCCCTTGCCCTTGACCCTTCTCTCCTCCTTCTGGGACACCTTTAATGGGCGTATGTGTGTATTTCATGTTGCCAATCATTTTGCTAAGACCCAGCTCAATTTTTTCCATTTTTTCTTCTATTTGTTCTTTTGCCTACTTGAGTTGTTACTTTGTCCTCTAGTTCACATATCTTTTCTTCTGTCTCCTCAAATATGCTATTGTGTGTCTCTAGTATATTTTTAGTTTCACCTACTGTATTTTTCCATAGTATCTGCTATTTTTCTATGTAGTCTTTCAGATTCCTCTTTTTGCCCTCCTAATGTAATCCTAATATCCTTTATCTCTTTAACCATCTCATTGAAATTATTTAGGAGATCTGTTTGACCATCTTTGATTAGTTGTTCCAAATTTTGCATTTCCTCAGACTTTTAAATTTTACCATTTAGTTTGGCCATATCTTCTTAATGGGCCTTGTAATTTGCTGCTGGTTTCTGTGCATCTGCTTATTTTGATAAGATTATTTTGATAGTTGGTTTCCCTACCATTTAAGAATTTGCTGTTGATTGGGTTCATGTTGAAGATTTACTTTGGTACTAGCTTCATCAGTATTTCACAGCCAAATCAGAGCAACAGACCCACACAGGGGCTGTAGACCCCTATTAAAGGGCCCTAAGAAAGGGTCAGGAAAGTTGCTTCTCAGACTGCACTTTTTCAGCCTTCCCAGTAGATGGTGATCTTCTCTGACCTATTCCATACAGTCCTACACAGGTAAGTTATTTTTTATCCCTCTGACCTCTCTGCTTCTACAGTGAACAGGAATAAAGGCCTTGCAGTGCTGTGGACACCTGTCCAGAAAAGACTAAAATTGTGGTCTTCCCATTGTCCTCTCACTTGTCGAACAGTTGAGACAGGGAGACCACTGCAGCCCAGGACACAAGACCAAGACATGTCAGGGCTGTTGGCCTCAGGGGTAGAGGAAGGATGCCTGAGGCTTCAGTGGAGCTCAATCACTTGTCACAGCTTCTCTGTTTGTGGAAATAGTGGCGGTGCAAGCACCTTAAGGCACCTGTAC
>PVIY010008284.1:0-77696 GCA_004026745.1 Myrmecophaga tridactyla
ATGTGCCCTTCTAGTTGAGAGAAAACCGTGAACTTCATCAGCCTTTTCTGAGTGAAGGTAACCTCTTGTTGGTGCCTTAATTTGGACATTTTTATAGACTTGCTTTAACTGGGATATTTTCATAGCCACAGAACTGTAAACTTGCAACTTATTACATTCCCTTTTTAAAAGCCATTCTGTTTCTGGTATATTGCATTCCAACAGCTAGCAAACTAGAACTTCCCTTTACCTTAAAAAAAAAAAATCCGTCAGCGCTTTAAATACAAAAAGGTTTTACTACAGAGTTTTGTTTCATGACCTGTTTCCCCAACTGAAATGCATTTTAATTTGAGCTTGATTTTCTCACAATGTTTTCCTTTAATAAGATCCTTAAAATCCTTGGAGGGCTTTTCCTTATAAAGCCATCATTGGTACTCCACTGGCACTGGCTGAACCAGCCAATTCATTTTTAGGGGTCCTCATGGCCCCCTCCTTCAGTCTCCTAGGTCATGTTTTTTTTTAGGGGATACGGTCTTCTCGGCCTGTGTAACAAGGTGACAAACTGGTGATTCAGTGCTTGTCAGTCCTTCAGGGAGAGGCAGTGACGGGTTTGTGACCTTCAGGGCCCAGCCTTAACCATGCCGGCGATGGGTGACAGCCGTTTCCTTCTCTGCCCTCCTGCCCGCGGCCTGGTGGCCCGAGGTCCCTCACGGCCCTCACAATTCCCCGCCTTCCCCCTACTCACGCGCCGCGTCATTAGAGGCCCAACCAAAATGGCGGTGGAGGCCGGGAACCCGCAAGCGCCAGAGAATGGTGGGGCCCAAACGCCCTTGGCACCTGGGACCCTGTGAGGAGGTGGGAAGAAAAAACCAATCAAATGGAAACGTGGGAATGTCAAACCCAACGACAAAGTGTTCACCACGTACCTGCTGTACCTCACGGTCTCCGAGAGTTTCCCGCGTCGCCCCCTCAGGGTGCCGGGTCCTTCCTGCACTGCTGTCTCCTCCCCAGGAAACAGGTTCCCGCGACAACAGGTCCCCCCCCGTCTCCGGGCCCCGCCTGCGCCTAGCTCCGGTGCTCCCAACACCAGGCCTCCTCATCGACTTGGCCTTAGCTCCTCCCCTTGTCTCCTTCTTAAACATTTTCTTGTGGCTTCTAGAACGGATTCTGCCACGCAATCATTATTTCCCCCCCCAAAGAATAAATCACATTGGTTTAGGGTCTGATTAGTAGGTCAGCACCACTGAATAAATAATAATCTATATTTATTTACCTAATTAATAAAATAGGCTCATAAAGTAGCAGGGAGTATGTTAGGCTACCAGGATAAAATGTGAACATAATACGGTCTGTCTACTCAGGGGTCAGTTAGTTGCAATAGTTTCCCACTCACAAAGATTTTCTTGGTAGCTTGGAGGTTAAGAGCATGGGCCCCGTGGGTGCTTAAATCATAACACTTTTACTTGGCGACTAGGTGACGTTGGCCAAGTTAATTATATGTGTCTCAACTTCTTTTTCTAAAAAATAGAGATATAATGCCTACATCATAGAACTATTGTGATGTCTAAATTAAATAATGCATTTAAAAGGTGCTTAATGCAGCTCCTGGTATAAAGTAAGCATTCAAACATAGTTATAATTTTTTGGTGTCATTCAATAGTATTAAAGTCTATCCACTCCCAACTTTGCCCCGTTTACATTTTTTATTTTTCAATAGGGGATGGGAGATTCGTTAGTATTTGGTTTTCTTATGAAGTTCAAAATTTCCATATTTTAGTATTTGAAAGATAGTATAGCATAGTTTAAAGAGAAGCAGACTGAAGTTAGAGGTGTGCAGTGTATTTTTAAAATAAGAGATGTGGATTGAATAGCAGACGAAAATGTTAGGATTTCAAATTGATCCTATGCTAAAACTTTGTCCATCAAAAATGTTTTGAAATGTCTCTTATCTCATGTTCTTAATGTATTTAATTAATTTCACAAAATTGATTATTCTTATATATTTCTCTGTCCATACACATATACACGCATATGTATGATGTATAGAGTGTGTTTATAGGGATCTAACTACTACCCAAGTAAGCTTTCCTTGATATTAGTAAAAACAAATAGATATTATAATGCCCTTTTGAATTCATGGTTCTATCCAATTAGCAAGTATAAAATGCTCCATGTGACTCATATTACAGTAGTTTTGGAAAGAAGCCTATTGGAAAACTCACCTAAAATGGGGTCTTCTCCATAGGACATTCACTAAATATATCCATCAGCAGGAGCCTGACCTTTCCCTGCTCTGTTCTCCTATCACACTTTGGCTATTCTGGCCTTCTTGTGGCGTGTTAGCATTGTTTGAATTGATCTCTTATGTCTCCCGCTGAGTTAGCAGTTTCTGGGAGAGAAAAATATATATTCTCTCAATATATATATTTCTCCATAGTGCCTAGTTTAGATGGAATAAATAGAAATGAAAAAAACACCAGAAACAATTTGGGAAAATTTAACTTGATTTTTCTAGTTTAGAATAAATCACAAGCTTTTATTCCAGTTTATGGATGTTACCATTTTTTCCCTAAAGAATCCTGGTGGGTTCAAAATGTGTCTGTCAATGAGAAATTATGTTTCCTGTGATTTCAGCTTTAAAAAGGGACCGTCTTTCACACTTGTATTCACAGTTAGATTCATCAAAAACCATCAGATTGAGAAACAGAAAGGATTCATTGAATATTTGCTCAGAAACTGCCTAGAAAAGCACAGGAGAGAAATAAATTACATTATTATGCTATATTAACAAAAGAAGCAACATTAGAATCCTTTCAAAAGTGTCTTGATTTGGAGGTGAATACATAGGCACCCAGGCAGCTGAAAAATAAATCATGTCTGTGTTAGTTAATGATTTCTGCTTTTAAGAATCTTAAGATGAGCAGTATGTTGTTTTTTTAATGTTTTTGAACAACTTCATTTATTAATTCATTCTAAAATATTTATCAAGTACTTAAATACCAAGGATCTAGTCACTGAGGATAACAAGCCATGTAAGATACTCTCCAGGCTTTGAAACTGGACAGGGGCTTGAAAGCAAGAAGATGTTATTGACAATATTAGAAGCTCACCTCTTTACTTTAATTGCCATTGCCAATTTGCTGTTGCTTCCATATTACAGGAAGTGTTTAGAAGTGGCTTAGCTAATCTATTGTGTCCTCTGTTTCAGCCACATTAATCAAATCACTTCTCCAATGATACCTACCTCTGTTAAGGGCACGTTTTTTGTCTGCCTAATGAAATTTGCCAATTATTGACATTCCAGTTCAATCTTATTTCTATGAATACTTATTTATAAAGAAAAAAATTTCTATTTATTTATAAATAGAAAAAAACCTGTAAAGATAAAACATAAATTAGAAATGAAGGTAAAGACCAGTGAAAAATACAAACACAAAAATAGAGGACAACAGGTCTGAAAAGTTTTATTTCAGTCACAAATTTGACTTTGAATTTCTTTTTCACCAGAATAAAAAGGGAGACAAGCTCAATTACTTTTTCTCTGACAAAGTAGATAAATATGCAAATTTCTTAAGTAATTTTATCACATTATGATTTGTATAGGAGTCACTAGATCATTTAAAAGGCAATATCCTGAACACTGACCTTAGAACAAAGTCAGAAATAATCTTTGCAAGACAATTTCCTGCAAGCATCACTACTGAAAAGGCTAGGGTAAATCAGTAAAGGCAATGAAAATAAATCAGGATCTAAGTAAGCCCTTGCTACTCAAAGTGTGGTCTCTGGACCAGCAACATCAGCATCACTTTGGAGCTTGTAAAAATGAAGAATCTCATATCTACCTCATAACTACTAAAGCAGATGCTGCATTTATTTTTTTTTTAATTTTTAATTTTTTTTTGCATGGGCCGGTACTGGGAAATGTACCCGGGTCTCTGGCATGGCAGACAAGAATTCTGTCTGCTAAGCCACAGTGGCCCACCCAGATGCTGCATTTTAACAAGATTCCCACGTGAGCTGATGTTCCAGTTTGAAACTATTGTGTACCCCAGAAAAGTATTGTTCTTTAATCTTGATTCAATATTGTTGGGTGGGATCTCTTTGTAAATTGCTTCCATGGAGATGTGCTCCACCCCATTGTAGGTGGGACCTTTTGATTAAATGGTTTCCATGGAGATGTGTTTCCAACCATTCAAGGTGGGGTGGCTTACTGGAATCCTTTAATAGGGAACCATTTTGGAAAATGCTGTGAGCCAACACAGGCAGAAACATTTGGAGATGCAGAAAGAAAAAGTCCCTGAGAAAACTGTTTGAAACTAGAAGCCAAAGGACTAGCAAATGCCAGCCACATGCCTGCCCAGTTGACAGAGATATCCTGGACCCCATCGGCCTTTCTTAAGTTAAGGTCTCTTTCTCTGGATGCCTTAATTTGGACATTTTCATGGCCTGAGATCTATAAACTTGCAGCTTAATAAATTCCCTTTATAAAAGCCATTTTGTTTCTGGTATATCGCCTTCTGGTACCTTTAGCAAACCAAAACAGTTGGGTTAACATTAGTGTTTGAAAAGCTTGATCTTCTAAGCACAAAGTTTTTAGATCCTTTCATTTCCATCCTTTACCTTTTTAAGATCATTAGCACTTATCTATCTTATTATTCAAGAAATACTTATTAAGACTCAACTATATTCTAAGATCTGTGAATGTTTCGAATAACAAGACAGACATGGTCCCTGACCTGAACAGGCTTACAGCTTAAAAAGGGAAATAGAAAATAAGTAAGTAGATAACTGATAAATAAAAATTGTAATAAGCATCAAGAAAGAAATACAAAACTATGATATTGATTAAAATAGTGAGTGGGAGTTTATATATAATGGCCAGGGAAAGTCTCTGAGTCATTCATCATTTCAGATGAATGCTGAAACCTGGAGGGTACATGGAAAGTCAGCAATGAACTTCCGATAAATTCCAGGGTTGGCCTTCTTACTGGCTACTTATGCTTTCTCGACATACTTTCCCCTGGTCTTGTCTCTCTGTCTAACTTATTCCCACACTTCAATATTTGCTTCTGAGCCATATTATCTTAGCATCAGCTGCAACTCTTTAACTCTCATTTCTGCTTCTCAGCATTATCCATTGTTATTATATAAAAGACACTCTGAGTACCAGCTCCATGAATCTATGGAACTCTGTTTCATTGGATTCACATTTATCCTTCTCTATAACTACCTTTGAAATGGTGAGAGGAATTTGGATGTGATTCCATGATAAAAGCCTACATCATGGAACATTTGGGCTTCTTTTCTTGAAACAGTCCTCCTTAGAGATGTAAATGATCATCATGGAATAGGCTTCTGTTTAGACTTGGATCATACTGATAACTGGGCAGAGTTTATATTTTTGCTTGAGGATAGGAAATACAGATATGCTATTTAAGTTATTAAGAGGAGACTCATGTACTTTAGACAATGAGTATATGGTAAGGGTGATATCCAGAAAGGATTCAGATAAAAATCAAAAACCCCCAAAAGCACAAACAACAGGAAAATAATAAATGGGACTGTATCAAAATTAAAAATGTTTGTGCCTCAAATGACTTTAAGCATGAAAATAATATGAAAACTTATACAATAGGAGAAAAATATTTGGAAACCACATATCCAGAATATGTATCAATATATATTAGGTCCAATATCCAGAATATTTGAAGAAATCCTCAACTTAACAACAAAAGACAAACAACTCAATTTTAAAAAGTGGTAAAAAAAGGCTTGAATAAACAACTCTCCAAAGAAGATGTATCAAAAAGCTGGCTGAAAAGCACAGGAAAAGTTGCTCAACATCAATAACCATCAGGAAAATGTAAATCAAACCTTCAATGACATACCATTTCATACCTACTAGAATGGCTACTATTTAAGAAAATGGAAATTACAAGCATTGGAGAAAATGTGGAGAAGTAGGAACATTAATTCATTGCCTATATGTGACAGTTTGGAGGTTCCTCAGGAGCTACTACCACATGACTCAGCAATTCCACTACTAGGTAGATACCTGAAAGAATTGAAACAGGAACTTGAAGAGATATTTGCACACTGATGTTCACAGTGGCATTATTCACAGTTGCCAAAAGATGGAAGCAACTGAAATGCCCATCAATGGATGAATGGATAAACACAATGTGGCATATGCACACAATGAAACTCACCTGTAAAAAGTAATGTAGTTCTGATACACGTGACAACATGGATGAAACTTGTAGACATCATGTTGAATTAAATACGCCAGACACAAAAGGACAAATATTGTATGATTTCACTGATAGGAAATAATTAGAATAAATAAACGAATAGAATCAAAATCTAGGATACAGCTTACCAGGGGATGAGGTGGGGATAGAGAATAGGAAGTTAGGGCTTGAAATGCACAGAGATCCTATTTGAAATGATGGAAAAGTTTTGGTAGTGGTTGGTGGTGATGGTAGCACAGCATTGTGAATATAATTAAGAGCACTGAACTACATATCTGAATGTGGTTAAAAGGAGAAATATAGGTTGTATATATGTGTTCTAGTTTGCTAGCTGTTGGAATGCAATATACCAGAAACAGGGTGGCTTTTCAAAAAGGGACTTTAATAAATTGCTAGTTTACAGTTCTAAGGCAGAGAAAATGTCCCAATTAAAACAAGTCTTCAGAAATGTCCAATCTAAGGCACCCAGGGAAAGATACCTTGGTTCAAGAAGGCCAATGAAGTTCAAGGTTTCTCTCTCAAGTGGAAGGGCACATGGTGAACACAGAGTTTCTTTCTCATCTGGAAGGGCACATGGTGAGCACAGCATCATCTGCTAGCTTCTTCTCCTGGCTTCTTGTTTCATGAAGCTCCCTGGGAGGCATTTTCCTTCTTCATCTCCAAAGGTCGCTGGCTGGTGGATGTTGCTTCTCGTGGCTTCTCTTTCTGCTCTGCTCTCTCTGAATCTCTTATTCTCCAAAATGTTTCCTCTTTCATAGGACTCCAGAAATTTATCAAGACCCACCCAAATGGGTGGAGACATGTCATCACCTACCTAATCCAGTTTAACAACCACACTTGATTAAATCACATCTCCAAGGAGATTACCTAATTACAGATTCAAACATACAGTATTGAATAGGGATTATTCTGCCATTATGAAATGGGATTTTTATTAAAACATGGCTTTTCTAGGGGACATGCATCCTTTCAAATCAGCACAATATGGTAACAGAATATAAAATTTTAAAATTATCCATGAAACGTCAATACAGAAACAGTGAACCCTAGGTTAAACCATGGACTGTATAACAATTATAAAGAAGTTCTTCCATCAATCGTAACAAATGCTTCATATCATTGCAAGATGTTCATAACAGGGTAATGTATATGGGAATCCTGCATTTTATATATGATTGTTCGATAAACATACAGCTTCTCTAATGAGAAGGAAAAAGAAACCCAACAAACAAGCCAAAAACAAAAGAGTTAAAGTTAGGTATATGAATAAGCAGCAGAGAGCACTACAAGGCGACTATTCCTACAATTATTGGAGATGGTTCTTGGAAAAAAGCTCAGTGAAGTAAGAAAGGATCAAGATTTTGTTTTATGAACCCAGCCCCCCAGTGGCGCACCTCTTCTTTTCCTTGACATTTTATTTGTCACTGTTCAGATAATTCTACCTCAGGCAACTGCTTTCTTACAGGTAACATGCACATTCACTTTTCCATCTTCTTTCTATTCTTCTCAATTTATGCCCAGGAACATCAAGAAATCTTTCCTTCCCCCTTTTGGATTCATTCATTTGCCACTAAATTGAAATTAGTCATGGCTGATAAATGCAGTGAGACCCACATAAAAGAAGATATGAAATACGAAACCAGTGCCTTCAAACTCTGAAGCTCTAGGAAGTGTCTGCGACACCTCTTCATCGATTTCACAGAAGCCTCCATCTACCGTCTCATCCTCTTCTAGTTAAATGTTCTCATGCATGATATGACGGAAACTTTGTAAACTGTTTTTTAAATCTAGTAATACATAGAGTTCTACAGTCATCTTAAATATATAGTATTTTAGTTCCACTGATATTTAAATAGATTTCTATGGGTGTACCTAATCAAAGGATCTGACAGTGTTTTTATCGAAAAAAGAATACTTAGAAACTTAATTACAATGAAATTTTGGAACAAATTTATTCTATATACTATGTAAGTAAGTAAATTGGGGTTATTTGTTAAGAAAAAGCTTTTATTTTGACTGCTTAAAATTTAAAAGTATTTTAAGAACACGTAATATCCTGAACAAAAGAGCCAAGGTTAAAAAGAAATTACAAAACAAGAAACGAATGGCAGCAAAATCTCAAACCCTCTCTGTTAATCAATGAATTTAGTACTAAACCAAAGAAAATAGTTTTTTTTTCTGGATTGCAGTTGTTGTGTGTGTTGCTTTTAAAACCAATGAGAATTTTTCAAGGCAAATATCAAATAAACTTTTACATATTTCTAATGGCATCTCATAGCACATAAAAATGGTCTTTGTTTCAAACAGCTCTAACTGGTCATGTAAAATTTCCATTATGGCTTAAGTAATAGTGGACTGATTATTCAGTCAAAATTCAGTACTTATATATTTAATTCTAGAAGGTCCTATGAAGTTGAAATATGCATTCATAAATTTCACACTTAAACCCCTATATTCACACAATATTTCTTAGGGAATTATAATTTTATTAACTTCAATAAAAGCAAATGTAACATCAATGAAATAGAAGTAGTTAAACAAAAGGAGATAAATCAAGGTTAGCTTATTTTTAAGGAGAGAATTTGCTGTCAGATGCCCTGCTATGTTTGTGGAAGTTCAGGCATCGGCTGCTATAAAAGCTGAATCAAACCTGCGTGGGACCTGAGCCCTCTAAGTTTAGCCTTCCTTCCCTTGGGACCTAATAGTCCAGTGCATCTCTTGATCCTTTCTGGCCTCTGCCAGGGCTCCATGTGGAACAACAGGGGCAAAAGGACCAACTGGAAAAAGATGAAATTTAAATTCTGCTTCCTTCAATTTTTGTTTGTTATGACCATTTTCTTTTCTTAGCTCCTTGAGTTTTCTCCTAGTTGATAGTGCTGACAGTCAGATTCTTGAGTATTGAGAAGAAAATGTTTCTTTCCAATTCTTTCTCCAGTCATCTACCTGAAGGATTTGTACTTCCAGTGTATATGGCTGATCTAATTTTTTAATCTATTTCTATATGGTAAATTTTCTCTTCTATTAATTTTCTGTGACATTGCATTACATGTTCTGGATGCGGTTTGGTGGTATTTGAAGTTTCAGCTGAAGTTTTTGCATCTCAGCTTCAAGTTGTGCATTTTCAGACTCAAAGATGCTTGCCCAGTTTGACACTTTTCACTTGAACTATATGTGCTTCCTTCATTTGATTTTCTTCACACAACTTTTAAAAATCACTTGTGTTTCTCCTTTAAGTTTTTTCTGATGAAACATTTAAATCAATAACATGAAGGGGCTTTTTAAATAGACTTCTAACTGATAGTGCATGTGGTCTCCATTTCCTGATTCACTCTTTTTTCCAATTCCATATAATCTTTTCTAAAGATAGCAAGTAAACTTCAGCAAGGCTCCAGTCAGAGCTTTTGACTGGTTCTCTTACCATTTACAACCTGTTCCAGTCATATATTAGTGTTGTTAAGCACTACTTTTTCCATTCCTTCAGTTCTGGTACTCTTTCCTTCTATCCTGCAGCTTCTCCAGAAAGCAATTTTAGTCTCTCCTGAAGATGGACTCATATGGTCTATCATTTCCCTCTGACATTGTTCTCCATTCTGAGATACTTGTAAGTTGTTTTTAGTGGCAGTCACTTACTTGGGGTTGAAGGGATTTTGAGTGACTCTGTCTGTCTTTGAAGGTAAGCTATTATCACTATGTGAAATTAAGGCTTGGAGGCTCTATTTTCTGTTCTTCATTGAGAAGATGTACTACATCCTTAGGTAAAGAAGTTCACATTCTTAGTAAGTACTGTTGATCTCAAGAGTTTGTAACTTCAGAGGATTAGTCCCTACCACAGGCAAGCTGAGGGTTTCATAGGACTGTGGAATTAGTCTAATCTTCTCACTGACTTTATAATATCCTTTTTTATGGAAATCTTTTGGCTATCCCTTTTGCCTTCCTTAATGAATGTTGACTTTTTACTATTAAAAACAATCCTAACTACATATACCAAAATCTCCAACTTAAAAATCGAAGACTTGCCCACAAGATTTGGGCCTTACGTAAAGCATTCAGACATCACCAGAGCACAGCACAGCTGTTCAAGAATATTACAGGACGCAAACATTATCTCAATTACTCCCCCTGGATAATCCTTAAGAAATACATACAATGCTCATTTTTAAAATGGGGAATTTGATATTTTTTAGCTAAAAGAATTTCATATAGGATTAGCATTGTTATAGTATAATTATTTTTCATTTCTATGGAGCTTCATTTCCAAAGATTGAATTTGGAGACCTTGAAATAGTCACTATTTGTGACAAAATGTTCTTCAATGGAAGTTGTTAATGGAAAGCTATCCACTTGCTAATCCACTGTGAAGACTAAAATAAAAGAGGTGTTAGAGTGGCATAACTGATCTTTATTTGGGTACTGTTTCTGTTTGCTAAAGCTGTCGGAATGCAATATAACAGAAATGGGTTGGCTTTTACAATGGGGATTTATTAACTTACAATTTACAATTCCTCGGCGATGAAAATGTCCAAATTAGGGCATCAAAACAGTGATACCTGGATTTTGAAGAAAGACTGCCAGCATCAGGGACACCTCTGTCACATAGGAAGGCATATGACTGACATCTGTTGGTCCTTTTCTCCTGGGTTTCATTGCCTTCAGCTCTGGTTCCAATGGCTTCCTCCATGGGTCCTCTCTTAGCTCCTCCAGAGCTTTCCTCTTTGCTCTCTCCAAATTTCTCTGAGTGTTTCTCTCTTTAAACTTCTCTTGGCTTTTTCTGCCTTTTATCCTCTCATAAGGGACTCCAGTAAAGGAGTAAGACCCACCTTAAATGGGCTGGGTTACATCAAAATAGAAAAAACTGAATCAAAAGGTCCCACCCACAATGGATCTGTACCCATAGGAATGGACTAAAAGAACATAGCATTTTCCGGGGTACATAACAGCTTCAAAACAGCACAGGTACTATGAAAATTAGTTTTCTACTGTAACTGTTCTGGTTTGCAACTCTTGTGTAGCCCAGAAAAGCCATGGTATTTCAATCCTGATCTAATTTTGTGGGGTGCAGCTATATTCTATAATCCTGATTCAATATCGTAGAGTAGAATCTTTTGATTAGATTATTTCCATGGAAATGTGACATACAAAATTGTGGGTATGACCTTTTAATTAGAAGATGTGATTCTTTCCATTCAAGGTGGTTCTTGATTAGTTTACTGCAGTCTTTTAAAAGGGGGAACATTTTGGAGAAAGCCCAGAGCCAACAGAGACACAGATGTTTGGAAGTACAGAAGCCCAAGCAGATGCCTGGAGCTGAGAGAGCCACAAAATCTAGACAGGAACCAGAGCCCAGCAAATGTCACCATGTACCTTTCCATGAGATACTAAGCAAGCCAGAACTAGGAGAGAACCAAGGGAATCTAAGAGAAGAAATCCAGAGTTGCCCCAGAGAAGCCAAGAAAGGACAAGCAGACACCAGCCATGTGCCTTCCTAAGTGACAAAGAAACCCAGATGCCCTTCAGCCTTTCTTTAGAATCAAGATATCTTTCTATGGATACCTTGGTTTGGACATTTTTAAAGCCCTAGAACTGTAGACTTGTAACTTAATAAATCCCCTTCATGAAATCTGGTTGATTTCTAGTATATTGCATTACAGCAGCATTAGTAAACTAAAACAGTACCCTAACCTCATGAAATACTAAATCCCTATTAAAACAAAAAGTAAATAGTCACAGGAAAAAAGATTCAAGAGTTGGTAGAATCATAAGGTTGAAGTGTCAGTATACTGGAGATACCTTTTGTTTGTGAATTGAAGATATCAATCATTTGGGCCCAACTGAAATATGTGGGTACCTGGTCAGGCTAACAATTTGGGATATGTTCAAAACATATTGATATAAATAAATAAATAAATAAATAAATTTTTAATTCAGAGGAGTGGCTGTACTACGGGCAGGGAAAGGGCTAAGAAGGAGTGCTGGAGGCACTTTTCCCACGTCTGCCATTTTTCCATGTCCTTAACTCTGGCCCCAAATTTTCAATCACTCTCTTATTCTGGTCCCTCCCCTTTAACGTCCATCTCTTAGGAGTTTTCATTCCCCTCCCAGGCAATTTATGAAAATGTTCCTTCCAACCACACATAGCACTGTCTCTAAGAGGGCTTCTGGGTGGTTTGCTTCCTCAGGTATGTTTCGCTGATGGTTGGTACCCAGACACTACCTCAGGTGGCTTCCCCTTGAGCTGATCATACATGGTGGTCCAGGTAGACCCTGTCCCCATCTTCAGTGGAGAACTTTGGAATTTTCATTCCCTTCATCCTTTCTCTGCCTGCTCCTTCTTAATGCTCACTTTCCTTGATCCATCTTCATGTTCTTACTTTTTGATTTTTGCTTATCACTCTGAGTGGCCTCTAGACCTCCAATCATAATTCCTCAAAGCACTCACCACTGAGAAGGGAGTTGGTTCTTGCTCCACTGGGTTTAAGGGCACTTTTCACATTCTAAATCTCATGTCTTATTTAAGAGAGTGGGTTTCAGCTTTATAGAAATAGAATGCAATTTTAATTAATATCTATTAACTTAAATTCAAATACAGATTTTATATAGTGTCCTAAATTACTTCATTCATGTATCTTTCTTCTGAATTATATTTGAAGACTAGGAATTGAAGTCTGACCAGAATCCTGTATCTTGAACGCATTAATAACTTAGATGAAGCTGCGTGCAAACTTGGATGGAAAAGCAGGCTCTGATCTCTTCTCTAAAATCGTGTTAAATATTTGCTAATGGAATTCACTTCTTTAATTGGGGGATATTCTATTCCCATGGGAGACTATCTTCATGCTGTGGATTCTTCCTCAAACTGAGCTCAAGTTTTTCATTTCCCCCATTTCACTCTGGTGACTTTTTCCACTCCCCTACCCTACCCTTCCCCAGTCACAAGAAAGTAAAATAAATATATTTATTTAGCCTTTTTCTCTCAGTAGATGGAAGGTAGGACCAAAAGTCTCAGACATTATTGACTCAACAATAATGTCTGTGAGAAGTGAGAGTGGGTAGAAGAGCCCACAGTAAGCCCCCTCTGTTTCCTCCTTTGGCTGTCATCTTTTGCATTTATTGCAGAAGTTCATGGCTCTTTCCTTTTTTGGTGGTGGTGGTTGAATTTTTTTATTTTTTATTTTTTTACTGGTTTCATCTATTTTTGTTCCTATTCCTAGGTTATAGGGTGGTGAGATTATGTGATGTGATAATTATCTCCTACAGAGCTTGCATGTATAGGGTAAAGAGCTGTAAGGAGATAGAATTTATATCACTTATAAATTGTACCAAACAACTTATCCACTGGCTTCCTACAACACTGTATTGTTCACAATTTGCTTTGTGTCTCTGACTCCTCAGCTACATGGCACATAGACCCTGCGTTCATTCTAAATTGATGCTGCTGCAGAACACCAACTTCCATTTCTACTTAAGTTGACATATTAATGCCTACAGAGTTCTATGTTGTGGTTTTAAAGAGTAAAACTAGTTCCCCTAGACATCTCGAAATGACAAGTAGTCCCCTTGACACTTTTATAAGTTACTCTGGAGTCTAGTGGGTGGTTTTACCTTGCAATTAGGACTCCATCAAGAGCTGCATTATTTTATTTGCCAGAGTTTGTGATTCCTTTGAAAGCTTTGTTCTGGGAGCAAACAAGACACAATTGCTAGTGAAATACTGCTGAGACCCAAAAGGCTAATTTCAATTTCAGAGAACCATAGAGATCTATGTCACATGTGGCCCAATTAAGGCTAATTAATCCATCTCTTTCAACCCAGATATGGATATAATGCCCCTTTTATCTACCTCATTGCTAACTAGAAAATAAAATTCGTGTGATAACACTTGACTAATAACAAATGCAAGGCAATGTCCATGTGGAAGGCATTATCATATTAATTTTTCATTAGTATTTGGTTACCACTTGTGATGGTTAGGTTTTGGTGACAACTTGGCCAAATGATCATCCCCAGTTGTCTGGTCAGCCAAGCACTGGCCTGACCATTGCTGCAAGGATATTCCATGGCTATTTGATTAAATCATCACTCAGTAGATTGCATTTGTGGCTGATTACATCTGCAGTCAACTAAGGCATGTCACCCACAATGAGGTAATCCAATCAGTCAAAGGCTTTTAAGGAAGAATAGAGACTCTTTCACTGCTTCTTCAGAGCCAGCAAGCTTCTCCTGTGGAGTTTGTTCAGCCCCTTCATCGGAGCTGCCAGTCTCACTGCTTGCCCTATGGCTTTGCACTCTTCCTTTCCCATGATTGTATGAGACACCTTTATAAATCTCATATTTACAGATCTCTCCTGGTCTGTTTTTCTAGAGAATCCTAATTAACATACTGCTTTAATAATAATAAATACTATATTAAATTTAATGCAGTCTTTAACTATAGAGGCTTTAAAATGTCAATTTGCTCTATGACTTTTCTAGAGGAGGCTTAGCATGATGTGTATCCCAAACTCATTGACTACAGAACTGCCTAATTAAGAGCATTTCGAGGAATAGGTATGTCTCAGGACACATATTGGCAAACTTGCCCTAGGGAATTAGATGAGCTAACAACCAAAGTGTGAAAAACACCAATAAAAGCAATTCAGAGATGGAACAATCACTTAATGCTGGAGGGAATTAGGAGAGTTTCCATGAAAGAGACATTAGAGGTGGGCCCTTTAGGACGAGGGGAATTTCAACAGGTAGGACTGGTAAATGGGAACTTTTCAGGATGAGGAATAGGCAAGAGCAAGGACATAGCTATTGGAAAGCATGAACTTTGTTGAAAGAGTGGCAAGTGTCTCTGGCTGCATCCGCAGGGGGATTTTCTGAGTCTTAACTAAATATCCAGATTTACCAGATGACACACTGTATACTCGTAGGATGGATGTGTATTCAGAAGGCTGCAGGATGGAAGGTATAGAGAGCAGGGTGGCATCAGGCTTTCTGCTTATACGAAGAACTCACAGTATACGGTCTGGTATAGGATGATTTTCATGTTGCTGCTAGACAATAAAACACACTATCAGAGATCCAAGAAAATAAATTTATTAAACGTTGAAGAAAAAAAATCCACAGATGTAAAGAAAGTTAAATATAAACCGCAGGACACAACTAGTCATACTAGTGAATAATGGCTTGTGTGGCCAGCAAAGTACCAAAATGACATTCTGAGACTGATTGAGGTATTTAGCTATTTTTGGCTATAGAAATGTTGTCAGCCTATTGTGAAACAGCAAAGATAGTTCTTCCAAACACAGAGCTTTAAACTGAATTAAGTTCTACTTTGATGATATTTTTTCATGAAACTAAATTATGTAGCTTTTAGAGAAAACCATAGCAGCAAGGTAGCAGAAAATGTATTGAACATCTATTACAAAGTAACACATTGAACTTTAAACATCCAATTCTAGCTTTTCAAGGTTCTTTTTGCAAGAAAAAAATGAATTTAAAATTACTAATCATTAAGCTTGCTTCCAAAAATGGTCTGAACTCAATGGAAAACACTATTTAAATTAAAGCTAAATTTAAAGTTTTAGCCTTACAAAAAATTACTTAAAATGAGAAGTAGTCTTCCGTGACATAAGATTCTCTTTTTGAATACACTTTTTGAAAAGCTATTCCAATGTTCCTAAGAAGGATGTTTTTGTTTTGCGGGATTGAGAAATCATTTATAAATTACCCAGGTCTTGTCTTTTCTTGTCTGACTACCTGCAGTTTGAGGCTAAACCTCTCAAAAGGGAAACACAAAGTGGTGAAACTTCTTTTATTAGATTAATAAATTCTAGCAAAAGGTTTGGTGAGAAAGAAAATTTCTGCTATTGGTTTAAGTGAAATTTGAATTATCATTGGGGCTTTAAAAGCTTGTTTCTCCTGTTCCTTGTTATCATGAATAACAAGTATGGGTCTGGCAATAGGCTGTGGCACAAAACCTTATTTCTTGAACTTCTGTGGTTAACTTCATTTAACCTGTTTCATCATCCAAAATGCTTCTTGTACCTTATTCCCTTCTTACGAATAAGAAGGGAATAAAACCCAGTTGTGTATGAAGAGATACAGCTGCTACCTCTCATATAGCTCTCATCGGCTACTATAAAAGTCATTCCATGTGCAAGCGCAGCACGCAAGTATCCTGGTAAATACAAACAGGCTCTAATTTCCATTTCTCTTTGCATGTAACTCTCTTGGCATGAACTAATATTTGTTGAAGAAAGGGTTTTTTGTTTGTTTTTGGTTCAGGGTAATTGACCCGTGTAAACATTTTAAAGTCTGCTAAATTAATGGGTATTTGTTTAAAAATTTGGATGAATACATTCCAATAATATAGGATACTACAATCTTTTCAAAATTGTTTAAGGAGTCTTGGAAGGTATAAAAACAGCCTTGTAAAAAACTAACTTGTTTTTCTTTAGGTGCACTGACTAAAGCATTAAACCAGTTTTAGACTGTAGTTACTATATTCTTTAGTTGGATCATCATAAACTACAGTACACAGTGTGTAGAGGAATATAAAATAGCCATGCTTGAAGTTTAAATTATTAAAAATATCTTTATCAATTTTATGTCAAAATAAATGTTTTACATATCCAAACTATGTTTGCCCTTTTAACTATAGTTTTAGTTCCCAATTATTTTAAAAAAATTAATCTGTGCTATGATTTGCATTCAATTTTCCTGAACTGCAAAAGCCACCTGATTCTTCGCTTTTTCAAAAAGCACGATTTACTATACATTAAAAACATAACCACTCAATGCTTAGTATCACAAAATTAACACCCACGATAATAAGACATTCACTGCAATGAAACAGTCTTTGTGACAATTCTTTAAAATATGTACAATTCACGACAGAAATATTTATCTGATTAAACATTCTTCTTCTTCTTTTTTTTAATATGATGTTTCAACATTTCAGGGACAGGCATTTAGAATCCCCAACTCCCTCCCCAAAAAGGGTTTAAACATTGTTTTGGTTTAAGCATTCATGTACCAGTCAGCTCTTTGTCATAAAATATGTAGCTCTTGGGAATCGAAGAAAGACTATGGCAGGATTTTATTTAGTTGGTCTGTGCTCACGTAGCCACATGATGTGAGAAACTCTTTGTCAGGCAAGGGCAAGGCCGTCGCATTGAGTATGAGGCCACGCGGAGACTGTACTATATGGATGGAGGTGTAGTCTGGGACGGGCATCTCTGAACTGGGAACTCGTTCTGCTGACCCCGACCTCACAGCAGTAGTGGTAAGGCTTTCCGTGGTGATGTAAACATCCTGGTTAAAGCTTGGCTCCACACGGGATTCCACCTCAACATGAGGGGCCACAGTGATGCACTTTTTGGCATCTGCCTCGCAAAAGTAGGTATTGTCCATGATGAAGTTTGCTGGGCAGAGGGAGGCCGCTTCTGGGTGTGTGTCACCCTGGGACATCCCTGCCTTATTTTTTTGGCCCGGGGAAAGGACCACACTCCCTGCTGGTGTAATGTCGCTTACCTGGGCATAAAAGTCTATGTTTACCAGTGAACTCGGATTGCTTAGTTGAGTCTGGGCAGCTGGATGAGTTGACTCAGTTCCACCAATAAGAAGGCTTGGCTTGTTTTCCTCTGCTAAGGGCGCACTAGGCTGCTGAGTAGTTTGGCTAGCATCAATAGAAGGTGAGTTATTTTGATTCTTCTCGTCAAGGCATAAGAGATCTGCTTCCCCTTTTAACCTTTGCGGTTGAGCAACCTCTGAAGTACCATCACACACGTCACTGTCATTGAAATCAGTGTCCAGAATATCAGGTTCATAACAGCTGGTACGTCCAGAGTCATCATCTTTTGCTCCTAGGTTATTAAGTGATTTCTGGTGGTCATTGCTTAGAAGTCTACCTGTGTCGGATTCTTCAGTTCTTTCATCAGGGTCATCAATATCCAACTCAATGAATTCAACCCAAGAGTCATCACTGTGGAATTCTGGTTTATAGTTGTCATGAATGGCTAAGATTGTGTTCACCTCTTCTAATTTTCCTTCCTGGATAACAGAAAAAAAAATGAAAATCTATGAAAAGAAACCCATAACGATTAAGTGATTTAGCAATTAACATTCAGAGACTACTTATGGTTTATAATAAGAGCAATTTAATAGCAGACATATAAAAACAACAAAAATACATGACTATAGAACTTTGAAATACATTGGACGTTTTCATAATTTTAAGAGCTGAAATAGTTAAGAAAAGAATATTTTCCCAAAAGAGAGGCACTGAAAAATCATACGGCTTGCAAAACTCTCAACATAAGACAGTGTTCTTCAGGTGTCATTTCAGTAGATATATATAGATTTATTTATTACCTTGAGAAGTTCTGGATTAATTCCTTTAATCTTTGGAACTGGAACTGGGGGCAGAATCAGCATCTTAATTCTTGAAAACAAATAAAATTTTGGTTTGACATATCTTTGAGTTTTACATTCTGTTATTTCAAAGGATAGGGATAAAATATTGGCGGTATCATAACATTCTAAATATTCCAGTAATTTATGTGAGTTAAATATGAGAAAGAAAAGGAAAATTAAGCAGCAAATAGTAGGAAAAATCTGCGAAAAACAAAAAGAACAAAAAAACAACAAAAACTCTCCTCTGAAGTCAATTTAAATAAAACATAGTTTTCCTGCAATCATTTTTATGTCTTTAATTGACAGCCAGATTTAGTGTTCAGTAGTGAGAAATTTAATTCCAACTGAAGCTAATTTCCATGTCGGTTATAAGGAAAGCAATTTCAATGCACATTTTATTAGTAATTTTCAGAGGATAAAAACAGGAGAGAAAAGGACCAATCCACAAGGAATCACAATCATTTCGACTCTTGAAAATGGATGGACTGGGATAACTTAGCACCACATGGTCCATATTAAATATAAAATGATCTAAGATGATCTCACTAACCAAGGCATTCCTTGGGTTTATTTCAGGTAGGACAGATTAAATTTGCACTCTCTCTAATTAATCAGTATGATTTTTTAAATTGGTATGAATTTATATACATAATTCTATGATGCGTTTACATTTTCTGTTCCAAATATTTGAATTACATTTTTTACCATAATTCCTCACAATGTTTATTCCGCCTCTCTTATGCCTTGTTGTAGCCCTGGCACATAGAAAAACTCCGGATGCAGAAGGTACTCCATGAACAGTTTACCAAGTATATTTGGGTAAATCATTCATCTATTTCGTTGATCGTGTAACTGGAGTTTATGTCTTAAAATCAGCATGGTAGTGCTGGGAAAAAGTTCACAGATGAACTAGTCCAATCAGCTCATTTTATTGTATCTCAAAAAAAAACAACAAACCCAAGTATGTTCTGCGATGCCACTGTTGGGAATGGACGGTAACCTGGTATGTGGAAATCAGCTGATACTTTACTCAGTGTCAAGGGACAATTTAGCCTATTCAATAAGGAACCCATTCTCTGACTATTTCCACCAAGGTATAAGCCAAATTTCATTTTATATGTTTCTCTGAGTAACGTTCTCTGTGCTTACTCAGTGGGGCAAGCATTAAAACAAATTATTGATAAATATAAATATAGAAACAAATATAATAATTTATTAATAAAAACTACTACTATTGTTTTAACACGTCTGATGAACAAGACAGTGCTTTGCACTAAGGCATCTGGGCCAAATCTGGCTCACCAACTAGTTGTGTAAAAAAAACTATTTTTACAACTATTTTTGTAAACACAGCTACATTCATTTTATTTATATATTATCTATTCCTGTTTTTATACCATTGTAGCAGAATTGAGTAATTGTAACAGAGACTGTGTGGCCTGCAGAAACTAAAATATTTGCTATCTGGCTCTTTACAGAAAAAGTTTGTTAACCCCTGAACTAAACATTTCATTTCATCTTTACAACTACCAGTGAGACAGATGATATCCTCATTTGACAGATGTGGATAAATTTAGAGATTTAAAGAACATGTTCAAATTATGTTCTAAACTTGGCCCAGGTGGGACTCAAACTCAAGTAATTGACTCCCAAACCCAGGCTCTTGGCTATCTGTCTTATTCTGAGCTATTTGGTTTTATTTCTCTAAATGAATATTTCAAATGTTCAAAAACATAAAAAATGTTGTGCTACCATCACCACTTTGTGAACATTAATAACAGCACCCAAACATATATCTGAATGTGATTAAAAGTAAGAGATGTATATTGCATATATAGTAACTGAATTCAAACATTTAAAAAATCCATGGAATTACACTAAATAAACGGTGAACCCCTAGTTAAACCATGGGCTACAGTTAATAGTTCAATTATGAAAATGTGCTATCATCAATTATAAGAAATGTTCCACACCAATGCAAGGTGTTAGTAATAGGGTGATATGTGAGAATCTTGTACTTTGTGCATGATTATTCAGCAAAACTGCAACTTCTCTAATAAAGAAAAAAAAAAAAAAGCAATACACTCTAATTATAGGAAGCAAAGTTTCCCAAATGGCTAATGCTTGACTTTGTTATGTGTGCTTCTCTTTTTTGAAGAGTATGGTGCATTTAGGCATGTATTAGTGGTTAGCTTTCCATGAGTTGCGGTGATATTATGCCTGGTTGGGAGACCCTGAAACCCATAGGGTCCAAGCAGGTGATGCCAATGAAAGAAGCAGCCAGTTGCAATGTTATAGGGAGGGGCGGGGACTGTGGCAAACTCAAGGAAATATTCCCTTCCCAAATGGGACAGTGGTCCTATGCTTCAGTGCATGCTTCCGTGCAGAAATATCAATACAGTACTACTAGATCATTCAGTTTTTAAAGTAAATATGGAAATCTGGATTTTTGTGTGAAAAGTTCCTATTTTTAAACACTTTGTAGCAAAACTTTTACGCCCAAACCAAAGCACAGTCAAGTCACAAAACACAGATCTGCAGGCTGAATTTGGCTTTCAGGTTGTCAGTTTCCCATTTCTTTTTTATACTGATTCAGTCATGATTTCTCTCGTTAGTAATAACTAGAGGATAGGGTGGGTAGTATAGTGGGAACAACAGAGAATAAAGATAACCTGACATGGAACTATTTTCGTGGCTTTACTTTTATTTTATTTGAATCCAAATTACATTAGAATTATCTGCATTAAGGAATGAGGAAGTGGCTTTGATAATAAATTGCAAACATTGACAAAACTTCAAGTAGAGACATGGTACTGTGCTCGATTGGTCTCGGCTGCCCAGTGTACCCATTCTTTAACCAGACTCTGGATAAACTACTCTGTTTCCAAATTTTAGTACTGAGAATGGGCAGCATCACTTTTTACATCGGTTAGGGTTTTCCCTAAATATGATGTACATTTTTTTCCGAGGCAAGAAGATCTTTGTTTTGGATTCAAAGGTGACTCTGTGAGGTTGAGATGACATTTAGAGTGAAGGCAGGAACAGTACCCAAGGCCCTGAACCATCCTTGGGTTCTGAAGAAGGCTGACATAAACATTGCTCTACTTGATGTATTTTTCTAATTGTTAGAGCTACATGTTCTTTCCATATTTGCTGATAACTCTTTTTCTACCATTTCTTAATTTTATTAGAACATGCAAACTTAGACAACGATAAGGCTTTTTATGGGCAAATGAAAGGAAGAGTTGATTATTTTCTACAAAGAACATGGGAAACTCTGGGAGTACAATGAAAATTTCATCACAATGTTACATTCAGGAATTTGACCAAAGTATCATTGTGAAGAATTTCATTATTCATAGAAAACACTCTTTTACAAAATGGTTAATGTATTTTCATTGAAAGCCTATTCACTGGCTTATTTTTCTTCCAAGTATTTTTACTTGGAAGAAATATAATCAAACAATAGAAATTTACTTGGCTTTCACAACTTGAATTTGACAGCTAATTTTAAGAGTGAACTGCCCTATATACATGAGCCCTACCAATTGTATAATCAAGAAATTCAAATTAATCAATAGAATAATTTGGCTTCTTTGTTGTTGACATTATTTAAATATACAAGTTACTTAAAATTCTAAAAGTATATTTATTTATATTCTCCTAAATAACAGACATTGCATAGTCCCTGTTTGTGTTTGTAAAAGCAGAAATGTTGCCAAAAACTATTGCAAAGGGAAATTTTGTACAGTCAATTTTGCTTTAGCATTGGTTTACATTATAAAGTTGGAGATGTAACTCTATGAAAATAACCCTTTCTTGTATTCAGTTAGAGACTTTTCGCATGCCTGACACTCTAGAACTCCAGCACTCTGAGAGTTCTGCGTTCTACTACAACTGTGTTTTGAAGTTTAAAAATACTATATTACCTCAAAAAAAAAATAAAAAAGTGCATGTGATATATTCACATAACTCCTATTTTTAGTTTTAGAAATCTTCTGGCTTCAGCTGGAGAATTTGCTTTCAGTTCTCGGTAGGATGACCACCAATCTTTGTTTGCATGGGACTGAGGGACTTCCCAGGATGCAGGACTTTTGGTACCAAACCATGAACATTTTGGGCAAACCAGGAGATTGGTATGGTGGTTTGAAGCTGTATGAACCCCAGAAAAACATGTTCTTAAATCTAATTCATTTCTGTGGGTATAAACCCATTGTAAGTAGGATCTTTTATTAAGGCTACTTCAGTTAAAGCGTGACCCACCTCATTCAGGGATGGGACTTAATCCTATTATTGGAGTCCTTCATAAAGGGAATGAAGATAAATGTCATAGAATCAAGAAACTGAAAGCAATGAAACCCAAAAGAGAAGGGAGAGACCAGCAGGTGTCACCAATGTGCCTCGCAATGTGGCAGAGGACCCAAGGATCACTGGAAGTTGGTCTTCAGGAAGAAAGCATCGCCTTGATGATGTCTTTCTTGATTTGGACATTTTTCTTAGCCCCCAAACTGTGAACTAATAAATTCCCATTGTCAAGCCAACCCATTTCATGGTCTCTACTTTAAGAAGCCTAGGAAACAAAAATATTACCCATGAAAATATAGAGGCTCAGGGAGGTTAAAGGATACAAACAAGATCAAACAATAATGGCAGAATAATAACTGGAACTTAAGTTTTTTGGCTCTGAGAGACAGCAGAATGGAGTCTCTTCAAACCCCCAAATAATTTTGGATTATTTTTGCAGGTGAAATACAGAAACATAAATATCCAAATGATAATTTCTTGTAATTATCCTCATAAGAAGCCTAAAAAAGCTTTATTAGATTGAATTACATGAGCAAGTCCTTTAGCTTGCTACTTAAAGTTGCCTGTATATTGGGAATGCATAAATTTCAGCCAAAGGCTTAGTGCTGCCATGTACTCTGGAATGAGCAGGTCACCTTATTTATGATTTGAGGTGAAGTTGCAGCTCTTAGTTTTGTTAAAGAGTGCATATCAAAAGGTATGCACAGTCCACTAACCCAAGCTCTTAATGTCCTATTCAACATCACTCATAAGAGTCCGAACATGTATCTTCTATGATGTGAACACAGCTAATTGAGTTTTATATAAGTAGTAGATGTATAATTAGAGATGAAGTTTTATTGGGTTTTATTAAAATTTTCAGTCATAATTAGCAAAATAAAATATCAAAGTTTCAAATGGAAAAACAAGAAATCTAGCAACATAACTGGAAAAATATATCGAAGAAGACTATTCACACCTACCTTTGCTGTTTAGAAAATATGAGTACAAATAACATTGCTGTTAGCCCAAATATTCCAAAGCTGATAATCAAGAACCATGGAAATGGGAAATCTGAAACACAAGAATAAGTTCTCACTCATAAAATTGTGAAGAACTGAAGCAAGGATTATGTTTCTCTTTCATTTTTCATGTAAAAATATTTCTTAATATATATTTATTACCAGTGACTTAACTTAAGAGCTACTGAAGCAGAATGTAATTATGGAGGAGTATTTTCTGTTCCAAGAACATCTCTGTCTGCTGTCTCAAATCCTTCCGCATCAAAAAATTAAAGAACAGCATATAATTTAAACAAAACCTGTTTTTTTTTTTTTTAAAGACCAATAAACCCCCCTGCTTTAAATGTCTATGTGTCCAGGATGTCATTAAAGGCCCCAATTCTATGCTACCTTACCCAAATCATGTTCTCAGGATCCTTGTGTGTGTGTGTGTGCGCATTGATTTTTTTCTTTATCCATCAGATTGAGGTCTATCAAAAATAAGGAGGCAGAATTTTAATCTATGAATCATGAAAAATTTCTTAGACATGTAAAGCACATATATTACAATTTAAAAAATTTGTCCTTTGACAGAAAATGATCATTACCGGGGCTCCTATTGTCATATTGAAGTATATTTTGTGTCAGATTTGAGAGAATATGTCCTAAAACTTCTACTCCATTCTTTAAACCACTGTGGCTGGTTTCCAGTATTCTTACTATGGTGGCAGAGATTACCTGCTTTTTAATAAAAAAGATAGGTGGAATTATCTTAATGTTTCATTAAAAGTAGGTTTGTGTGCACTAATATTCTTTTCTTATTTAATAACAATTATTAAAATCCTGCATGGAGGTATTATGGGTATTCTAAAGAATTGGTAGGTGAAAGAACACCATTTTGTATCTTGTGGTATCTATAATTGGATATAAATGATATATTCAGGAAAATAACATAAAGCTAGAGTTTCATTTTTTTTTAACAGAGAAGGAAAAGCCACTTAAAAAATATCCATGTTAAGTGAATTAAATGCCATTACAATAAGCTTTAAAGGCATGGGGCAATTGTACTTTTTTAAACCAGCATTACATTATGTCAAATATGGTTTCAAATTAGAAGCCTACTGATTAGGGTTTAGAAAAAATAGTGCTATAGAAATTCTCATTTCAGTGCTAGTTAGTACATAAGATTTGATCTGTACAGTAAAATGCAGAAACATAATTTCAATTTCTCTTTAGCTTGTGATTGTTTAATTAAGAAACCTCAACACCTTGTATAACTCTGTAAATCTTCTGTTTTTAATGGAAATGACTATAACCAATTCTCTTTTCGAATGAAAATGCTTTAAACATTTACTGCTCATTATTAAGCAGCCATCTTTACTTCTATATCCAAAAGTTTAATTTTTAAAATTCTGAATTCTTATGTTTCATTTTTTTAAACCTTTAATCATCTTTGTACTTTTCAATTATAGGATCTTCAAATGTTCCACATGACCCTTGAGCAGAGCTGGTACACTACTTTTTAAACCAATCTCCATGTGAAAGCCACAACTAAACTTTCTAGAACCAACCAGCACTTGTCATTGACTACCTCTGCTGACTCAATATAAGGCCCTCTACTGGATGCCACATATAAACCATTAATACAGATAATTTCTTTTTTTTTAATTTGCATATGGGCAGGAGGCACCAGGGATCGAACTCCAGACCTCCAGCACGGCAGGTCGGAGCTCTGCCTGCTGAGCCACGGCAGCTACCCAATACAGATAATTTCTTCTAAAGACATCAGAAAAACTATTTTTTATGATTATAAATGTAAAGAAAACTCAAAGAAAATTTTAGAAATACAGGAATATAAAAAGAAATGAATCATCTGAAATTCCACTATCTAAAGAAAATCACTGTTAATATGTTAGTGCAACTTTTAATTTCGCACATATTTCAAATAAGTCCTTGAAATAATTTGGAAACTAAATCCTCCTTGTCTTTTGCAATGGAAAATACCTGTTACACAAAATGAGTGCAAGGTCTCTCACCCTGCCATTGGGTGCAAATGTATATTGATTTGGACATCATTACAGTGTATGGATGTTTCAACTATATATTGACAAAACCCATGTTGGCCGACATTTTAATCTTTTATTTTTTTTACCTTCTTCACATGCAAATGGGCTCATTTGGGGGAGTGTTATGTAGAGCACCTCACTGAAGTCCCCATATTTTTCAGAGTTCCTTTGTCTGGATCTCACACGTACTTCATATTCCTTATCCAGTCTCAACGAATATACTGGAACTGATGTTGACATTACAGCGTCCATCTTTCAAAACAAAATATAAAAGCTCTTTGGTTAAGGAGTTAACAACTCAATGCAATAAATTCTACATGGTGTTTCCCCATTTGTATTAAAAATGCATTTCTGTAAAGTGGGTAATCTTTTAAAATGAACTAGAGGAATGTGCTGTTTAAAGGAAGATAGATTAAAGCAATAATTTTGGAAAGAATCATGTTAAATGGATAATAGTCCTCAAATTTATTTTGGTATAAAACCAAAGACACAATAGGCTTGCTTAAAGAAATGAAGCTATATCTTGTATGTAGGCTATTAGATATTCTACCAAGATCAAAATATCACAGAATTACTATGGAGAATGCCAAAAATATAAAGCAGACTACGGATATGTTGTCTACCCTTTGGGATATTATAGTTTTGTATGGAGGAAAACATAGAACAGATAAAACAAACATTTTCCGCACTAAAGCAAATTATAACCATAAGCAAGTTATATACTTTGTTCATTAGAAATTCTGGGAAGCCATATAATGATAAAATTGGAAAGGGTCTTAGAAAAATCATAGTTGATCTTAATTGAATTTTTAAGTAATTTTATTGTAAGTTACAATATACTTAATCTACTTGTTCTAGAAGGCTTAAAGCTACCTCGAAACAGTTAGCTATTAAAAATCTGCAAAGGAAAGTCATAGGAGTTCTTCTATAATGAACATTAGGGTCTCAAGACCTTCAAAATCAAGGTATTGCTTTATCTCCCAGGGGAAGGAAACGGTAAGATGATTAGACTTTTAAGACATATTGTTATCAAAGAGGAGACCCAACTAATGATGCTGCTTCCCTCAAGTGAAATGTTCAAGGCAGTTATTCATTATGTGTTTTTCATATATTTTCGTATAGAACACCTCGTTTCTGTTTATAGAAAACTTGGAGCACTCACTTTTTCAACAGTATGGGTTTTTCACATAAATAAAATTCCAATAATCTGTTTTATTAAGTCAGAAGCTGAGTCTTCAGCTTCAAAAACAAGCTTCCCTTTCCCTTCGGTTAGTTTCTACTCACAGAATACTGTACCTCTTTTTTCCCCATGTGTATACAGAATGGTTTGGCATCTTTTATAGGAGCCTCTATGGAATATATGCATGTCTGAAATGCTTTTTTTAAGAAAGGATTCTGAACATCAAACCTATTTTATTATCTTTCTTAAAATACTCACAAATTTGCTCCTGTTGCCTGCCCTGAACCCTGCCACCTGCTTGTGTGAGAAAGCCTGTTTCTGGTTCGATTCTCAGTGAAGTATTGCTGTCATTCTAAGAAGTCTTTCCCAGCACCTTTCCCCACTCTACCCAGCCAGATAATACACATCTCATATTACTTCTTATATTTCACTGCTCACATTCAATTATCACCTCTTTCTATACCATGCTGTAAACTCCCCGAGGGTAGAACAATGCCCTAATTATCTTTGCACTTCTAAAACCCAGCACAATACCAGATATAGAGTGGGTGTTCAAGAGATGACCCATGCATTGTGAATAGTTCTGTGACACCCATTAAGCCTTTAAAAAGTGTAAATTCTTAACATGGCGCAGTATAAATCGTTGAAAGCAACTACATGGTCATTAGTATAACTTTTATATTTAAAAGGCATTTATTTTAAAAAATAGGCACAGTAATACCAAATTCAATATTGTCAGATATTAACAAACACTGGGCTGTTTTTCCTTCTACTTATGAACCCTCCCTTATGCTTATGACCTTTTATAGAGTGAGCCTCTTCAATGAAGAGGCCATTGCTCCTATGATAGGTCCCTGATACTCATGACAACTCTGTCCTGAGATCTCTGCAAATTACCAAGCTTACAATTAATGCAAATATGTAGCTTCATCCTTTTGGACTCCGAATGAGATTTAGCATGAGTGCATGAAGCCATGTCGGGATGCAGCCCTGAACAGTCGATTAACTGAGTCATAGCTCCCACAGATCAGGCTTAGGGTGCCACTTTCATATCATATATTTCTCAGCCAAGTGAGAAATAACTACATGCCATGGACTTTCAGAGTTGATGCTGTGATCATTAAATTTATGAACACTAACATTATATTTTACATCTTTTTTTTTTCCTGGACAATGCTTATCAAACCTTTCTGCTTTAGGATCTCTTTAAACTCTTAAAAAATTTCATGAATCCCAAAGTCTTTAGAATCACTATTTACCATAAGAGAATTTGAAACTCAGAACTTTTAAAATATTTAACTTTAAAAAATTTATTCTGGTTTTATATATATATATATATATATATGACATAAAATGTCCCATTTTAACCACTTAGAAATATTAATCTAAAAATTAATGTAAAATAGCAAAAATAAATCGATTTTATGTTAACGCAAATAATGCATTTTTATAAAAAATACTATATTTTTCAAAATGGGTAAATATAGTGAGAAGAGGGGCATGATTTTACATTTTTGCAAATGTCTTTATTGTCTGGTTTAAAAGAAGATGACTATACTTTTATACCTGCTTCTGCATTTTCTGTTAGGATGTGTTGTTTTAGATGAAGTAGAGGCATAAAATCTGGTCTCACACAGATATATAGTGAGAAAAGGGAGGCATATTTTAATAGCTTTTTCAGATAATTGTAGATATTCTTTTTTAACACTACACCAAAATTCAACAAGTGGTAGGTTCTTCACGGATAGTAGCAAAGGTGGAATCTGAAACACTACCCATGGGGTGGGCCACGGTGGCTCAGCAGGCAAGAATGCTTGCCTGCCATGCCAGAGGACCTGGGTTCGATTCCTAGTGCCTGCCCATGTAAAAAAAAAGAAAAATCTGAAACACTACCCATGAACTTTCTGTGCTATTATATTAAAATACACTGGTCTAACTTGCACTTTGAATGGCTGCCTGACCATTTAGAAAATTTTGGTTTAATAAGTTTTGGAGATTTTTCTAAATGTTCACATATTTTATTATAAAATATAGGAAATATCTTCATTAATAGCATCGATCTAATCAGGAAAATCTTTAAAAATTGAGACGTTGTCAAGCTTACAGTTACAGATACAGAATTGTAATTTTCCTTTGAAAGCTCAATTTTATTTCACTGTCAATAAATACTGCCACTTGTTTTTCTTGATGTGACAAGCTTAGTTCATTCTTTTTTTGTGAAAAGTTTGCCAAACCAAATCTGAATAACCATCTATCACTATTAGTCGTTCTTCCGAGTGAAAACGGTGCTCCAGGTAAAAAGTACCAGTTCAGCTTGCACCTCAGTTGTGTAAATGCTTTTCATCAACGTAACCATAAGTGCCTCCATGTGCCACAGCAGTCTTTACGCATACTTCCCACTTGTCATACAGATCATCAAAAAGCTCTGTAGTCAAAGGTAGAGATTTAATAAAAATGGTATGTTTTGAAGCAGTTTCATAAAAGACATTTTGATGTGAAACTGGCTTTTTATGTTTTCTTTATTAAAGTGACTATTCCCAGTTTGGTGCCACTGGCCTGATTCATGCTAAAGCTTCAGTAGTTTTACTCACTACTGCTTCTGTTCCACATTTGTCACATGGGCAAATATCAACACACTGAAAAAGGGAATAACATAATTATGGAATTAGTTTTGATCTTGTGGACCGCCCCCAAAATGGTCTTGGAGATTTTTTTGGGTCCACAGATCACACTGCTGGCCTAGGGTACCTGTATTATGCACAGTAGTTATTTCAATACACGCTTGCTGAATTAATGCTTGATTGATTCATTCTGTAGCTTCAATTTAGAAAGTCTTGTTTGACTCAGCATTCAACCAGACTCTTTTGTACCAAGTTACAGAATGGTTATCTAAATTAAAGTGATTCAGAAAAAAGAAATTTCAAAGCCCAGCATTGTAATTGTTCAAAGCTGCTATGAACTTAAGTTTCTTTGAATGATAAAACTGGCTTCTTTTCTACTGCTTCACTGACTGAATAGGCCCTGAGGTCTCAACATTCTGGGAGTGAGGCTCTACCAGGCTGTTGGGCACAACTTGTCAACCGGCCAGCTACCACTTACTTGGCTTGGCCCAGGGCTGTGGATGTGGTTAGACTGATTTAGAACTAGTTATACTGGGAGCAGCATGATAATCTTGTTTTCCATCTTGCCATTGACCATGTGGAATTCGTCTAAGTACCAAGTTCCCATACATTTGGCAAGGAGAATTCTTGCAAAGGGTTTGGAAGTCAACTGGTACCATGCTTTCTACTTGCCTGCATAAGAACCTCTGACCTCATTCTCTCCTGAGGTATGGAAGGAAACGTATATCTGCAAACTCTAAGTGACAAATGTCCTCCCTCTGTTCCCCTCCAGAATTCTAAGAGATAACATCTTGTGAGTGGCAGCATGTATAATACACTGCTGATCTTGATCATAACCCTTCCCATGTTTAGTCACAACCCCAAATAACCCTAAGGGGCCAGAGTCTACAATTTGGTTCTAAAGTTAAATTAGATACCAGAGATAAGAGGGGAAATATTTTTCATTTCCTTCTACACGCTTCCATGTAAGTAAACATCGGCTGTCTTACAGAATTTCAAGATATTTCACTGGTTAGATCAGTTATCCTCAAATTAGAAGTTATAGAGCAGATATCAGGCATGTGGTTTTAGGTCAAAGGAATCTAATTATAACTGAAAGAAAGATTATTGAAATAGAATAAAAGTCAAAGGATTTAAGTGTGAGGTACAGAGGCTTCTTACCATTTTCCATTGGGTCTCATTTACTTCTTTGTATTGAAGTTCATACTCTAGGACTATCCATCCCTTCTGAACATCTGCATTGGGTGGGGGTTCCCATCTCACTTGGATATCTGCATGAATCCCTGTTAAACTGATGTTCAATAAAGTCCAGTTGAGGCCAATGGGTGGATCCGGTTGCACTGTGAGTTACAATAGAGAATTAGTACACAGAGGAAAACCACTTGTTATTAATAAAGGGCATTCTTCAAAAGAGACCAAATTATGCATTTTTATTGTTTATTCTCCAAGTTCTTCCAATATTCCTATGATTACAACTCTCACTTTTTTTTCTTAAGGATGGTTTTTTTTTTACTTGAAAATTTCTTTTCAAGTCTAAAATGGGATCTGTAACTTTTCTAGAAGATCTGTTATTTTTTCCATTTCTTTTAGCTAAGATAGCATTTATGCTTTGGAATTTTGTCAAAAGAATTGATTTTAACTCAAAACCAAAGAAGCAAAGAGTCAGAAAAGCCTATAGCATTTGAACATGTGGCTATTTTGGAATTAAAGGTAGAGGAATCTCTTCTCTTCCAAACTGTATATGATGTGGGGGCAAGGATCCTGCCATTTATTTCTGTGTTGTCATGAATACAATCCTTTGTGAGCACTCAGTAAATGCTCCTTAGCTTTGCTGTCTTCCTAGCCACATATGACCATTCCTTCAGATATAAAAAGGAACGTATTATATTGCTGTCCAAATTGAAGACGGTTCAGTGTTTTTCTGTCTTTTACATGACTGCCATATGAACAGTCTGAGATAGTGTTTTGCTTTGCTTCTATGGACAGACTAGGAAAATCTGTAGCATTCTGCTTTTGGGGGCCCCAAAGATCACAACCACCAAGGGTAGATTAAGAGAAATATGGATTCTGAAGCTAGGTACTATTGCTAAATTTTGATTTATAGTTTATAAATTGCTATTCAGGTCTCAAGACTTAGGGTTTTGAAGATCATTTCCATGTACAGTACAAAATTTACTGCTGTTTCTGCTATATGTAGGTAATCTACAGTGTTTCAAAGAGTCTGGTTGATCAGAGATAAGCCTATAAATAGACCCTGTGAGGAGCTCTTACTCTGTCAAAATCTATGAGCCAAAGAGGGAAGCTCTCATATTCACCTGGAGTGAAAACAGACCTTCCTATAGAAGGGTATGCTGGGGAGAACTGTGCAGTGGACACCACTTTTTTTCTTAATTATAGTCCATTTTGGAGACTAAATTGGAGGGATTTGCATGGCAGTAATATCTTATCCTTTAGTTCTCGTTAGGGAATGAGAGATCCTGATAAGCAAAGCTTAATCTTTGAAGTGACCAAACTATAAAAACATTTCTGATGGAATTTTTTCTAAAACTAATTACTCATGTTGCAGCTTAAAATTTCCCTTTCTACTTTAAAGTGGAGGATATGGAACAGCGTCCTATTTGAGAGGGCTCAGTACCATCATTATAAGCAAAATAATAACCTCCCCCTTATCTTCATATATATATCCAGGTGCCTTACTTGACAACTCCTATGAGCTGTTTCCAAAGCATCATAAACTTAATATATCCCAAATCAAGCCCCTGGTATACCCCTAAACCCTGCTCCTCTGTATATTTCCCATCTCTGTTAATCGCAACTCCAACCCTCCAGTTACTCAGGATCAAGATGTTGAGCAATTCCTAGATTCATCCCTTTCTCTTCAGTCTCCACATTTTGTCCTCAGTACTTTCAAGGAACATTAAAAATCCAACCATTTTTCACAACTTGTACCTCTATAATCTAGTCCTAATCATAACAATTCTTTACCTTTGTTGCTGCATTAACCTCCTAAGAGGTCCCCTCCTTTGGTCTTTGTTACCCTTCAGGGTATTCTCAGTACAAAAGACAAAGTGATGGTCTCATATCACTCATTATCTAAAACCCCCTAAAGGCTGCCCATCCCATCCCAAGTGAAAGCCCAAGTCATTACAATGGCTTAAATGGTCTTAAGATTTCTTGCACTTTCCTTCTTGCTCACTCTGCCAGCTCCAGTGGTCTCCTTGCTAGTGTGCACGCAAGGCATGCTCCTATCTCAGGGCATTTATCTTTGCTGTTCCCTTTTGTTGAATTGTCCTATCTTCAGAAACAAACATGATCATTCTCTCATTACCTTCTTTACAAAAAAATCACAGTCTCAATGAAGCCAACACTGATAACCCCACAAAAAAACTGCAACCTTTCCAACACTCTTTTCCTTCTTCCCCATGTTATTTTCTCTTTGTCATTGTCTCATTTCATCCTTACTGATATGAAGCCTCACCAGAGGAAACATTTTCTGTCCCCAGCTCCTAGAACACTGGCCTGGCACAAAGAAGGGACTCAATGAATATTTGCTGAATGAGTTGAATGAATGAAAAACCTCTAACTGATTTATTACTTTGAATCCAAAGAGTGGTGCTGGGAGGTAGTAGTGTACAGAATAAGTGTAGAAACTGAGGCATGTAATGATTAACCTCATTCTTAAGGTCTTTAAGGGTGAGCTCAGTTCTCAAAGTAAACATTGGAGATAATCAGTTTAATTATCTGATTTTCAGCACACTGCTGATCTTGATCAGTGGTTTGTATTCTTTTGTGCCACTGCTCAAGAGGTAGCCTTTGAGGGTAGCCTTTGAGTGATATTATCTAAATCTCTCCCTCCCCTGTTATTACTGTTATTACTACCTGACATTTTTTTTTTTGCCTAGATTTTAAGTTTTCTGACCTCTTTACCTCTTGCATGTCCTACTGCAATTTACTGTCCATACTGCAGCTAGATTACGTTCCCTGAAATATGAACAATATGACAACAAGCACTGTAGAGACTACAGATTAATAGCATGGACTCTGGAGCTATGCTACCTAGGTTTGAATCCCAATTTTATCTACTGGTTGTCTGATCTTGAGCAAATCATTCAAGTGCTTTGCACCTTCACTTATCTGTAAATCGGGATTATAACAAAACCTGCCTCATGGTTGATATACCTGACACATGGCAAATGCACTGTCATTGTTAACTATTATATGCTCATGGCATTTTCCTTCTTATTAAATATCCTCAAAGGCTACCTCTGGGTAGTAAGATAAGTTCAAATTTCTCTGTGAGGCATACAGGACCACTGATGATTTCTCCAGTCAACCTGTTAGGCATGATTGTGCTCCTGAGTCTCTGAACACTCTCTGCTGTTTCTCACTCTGGGAATTTAGTATTTGCTTGAATTTATAATTTGCCATGTTCCCTTGGCACCTCCCACTCATGAGGACCTCTTGATCCCTCGTTCCTTTGGCAACACCTGAGCTTGCAATGCATTTCAAACACTGAATCCAGTACCCAGCACAATATGTGGCAATTATTTGTTAACATGTGTGACTCACCTGCCTGACCATATCTCTCCCCTGTAGCCACCATATGCAACACAGTACTGGGCACATGGAAGGCACTTGGTGAAAGTCAGCCAGATTGACAGGTGGGGTTGGTTGGCAGGTCATGCTTACAATACAGGGTGACCCAGTTTTGTACTACTATACCATTTAGCCATTCAACAGCAACATCCATTGACATTTAGGGTATGCGCTAAATAGTCTATCAAATCTATTTCAGTTGGGATTTCTCTTCTGATTATTGCAGTTTTCTCAATTTCTCCCCCAAAATCAAGCTATTAGATTTCACTTGCTTTGTCTGCAGCTTCTAGCCACATTTTCCCAGTCTCTTCCAGTCTGTGGATGCTTGGGAAACCACATATAAAAATACAAGGAATTCCTAAAAGCAACAAATAAATTCTCGTAGATAGATTTGGGGGCACCAATTTCAGCCAAAGTCCTTGTTTGCTTCTTTTTATTTTGTTGTTTATACCATTAGAGTATAAACAGGAGTATTCCAATTATTTTTATTTGTTTTGCTTTATTTTATTTTCCTCTTGTGTTCACATGATAGGTAAGGGATAATCTGTTTGGATTTTTCACTTAGTTAATTAAACTGATTATCTCCAATGTTTACTTTGAGATCTTATAAACATGGTTTTAAGCTGATTTTGACTGTTTTGTAAATGTAAAATTCTGGAATAATTACGTATTGTGATAAAGGAAAATTAGGTTTTTATTGTAGCCATGATAGAGCACAAAGCTCAACATATTTCAATGGATCTGAATGTAATAATTGTATCAAAAAATTGAGAAAGAAGGGACCTTAATAGTACACTGAGATTGTCCCTGGCAATCTTAAAAGCTTTAAAGACTTAAAGGAAAAGACTCCACATGGGGCCCATTCTATTTTTTTTTTATAACACTTACTGCCAGGTTGTTTTACGTTAGAGCCAGTCTAAGTCCCTCCTGCCCTTTTCTTCTTGCTCATCAGCTGATCACATCTCCTGTAAAACTGCTGTGCATGTACCTATACAGCACTATTACATAGCATTTCCACAAGATGAAGCTTGGATGCAGGCTTACCCATTCACTAAATCTAAAGTCATGTCAAATAAAACACAAACCTGTGATTTACCTATTTCCTCAACAGAGAAACACTTTTGATCCACCGTACCACCATTGTTAGTTAGCTTGATACAGTAGGGTATCCAAATGGAGGTATAAGATGAATTAAAGTAACAGCTGTTTTCTCCAGCAGAGACATAATCTGGGCATTCTTTCCATTCTTGAGTCCATTCTTGAGTGTTCCTGAAGTGGAAGTAAAAAAAAGAATGAATTGTTCCCTAAATCATGCTATAGCTTAATTCAAAGTGAGTGCATGAAAGTCAGATTTAATAAACTGTAACAAATATTTTGTGAAGAAGTATTTTAGTGTTGCCATTTCCAGGAAGTATTGCATCTGTGGACAATACCATCATTGTTTGAAGACCATTAAGTGACCATTTGGTATGTGTGCCTATAGTAAAAGCATCTGTTCATTACTGCATATGAAGTGTTATCTCCTAAATGAAGCAATTTCTGTGGAAGGCGATTTATGATCCAAGTCTACACATGAGGGTTCTGAGATCTAGGGAAATTAATTTTTTTTTCCTTTATTGAAACACTGCTAGAGCCAACCCCCAAACTATAGAGATTCCTAGAGAAAAGGAATCCTTGGACCTGGGCACTTTTCCAACTCAACGTGGAAGAAACTGAGGTACTGAATGGCATGCTCCAGGCTGACTGACCCTATAATCTGTGTGGCCTTCAGGTGGAACATCAGCTATACCCTACACTGAAGCACTATATCCTGTGTCCCTTTCCCCAAGGAGGTCCTATGCTTGGGGAGTTTCCCCAGGGCCTTGAATTCCTTCCCATACTCTGGATCATGTCCCTTAATGACATGAAGAGCTATAAGAATATTTCAAACATGCTGGTCATCCAGGTGATATTTATATAACCATGGGAATCATAGTCTTTGTCCCCTCCCCTGGGATAGAAAAGACATGAGCCCAGAAATTTAAAAATCTTTCCAAATCCAGAAAGCATTTTTATTTTCCACTTGTAAGAAGGAATGAACATTTAACTACAGTATCAAAAAGAAAAGAAAACAAAAATAAGCTGAATTGAATCCATATTTTCCCTTTTTGGGTTTGTCATTAAAGAATGAATTCATCTTTTCATATATTTTTGGGTCAGATAAAACAAATGAACAAACAAATAAATCATGGAGGACAGAGGGATACATAGGGGACACTAAATACATCAGAAAAGCTATGTCTCCATATTTACATTCCACTGTAGTGTCAGCATCTCCACCCTATTCTTTACAGAAAACATCATTGACCCAGATGATTTAAAATAACAGCACGTTGCATATTGAATGGGAAGGAGATGCCAGAAGAAAGTCAAGAGTTTGGGGAAAGGCAATTCCTTGATCAGCTGCCATGGAAACCTGAACGATTAAGAAGTTCAGTCAAATGACTTCTCAGATTGAAGTCCACCCCAGCAAGGACAGAACAGATTATATGATGATATATGATAGGGCCTTCCAAAATGTCAACTGTGACTGATTGAATGAATGCATGAATTTGGCAATCCTTCTTTGAATGCCTACAATATACCAAGTACTAGTACTATTGGGATGTAATGGTAAATAAGATTTGGTCTCTACTTTCAGGCCTGAAGAAGCCTCAGAAATTACTATTACTTTTTTTTGTTGTTTTTGGTCTCTTGCATTCACTCCATTAATAGTCAATAAGCACAGATTATGTGTAAAATATGGTGTTGGTCACTATGTCTAAAGTAAGCATCCTACCTCTGAGGAAGACTCTAAAAAGTGTTTACACAGCTGCATGGGCTAAAGGTTCAAAGATGGTACTCATAAAGGATCCCCAAGAATTCAGAAGAGGGAATGATTGCTCTGACTGATCATGGAGGGCTTCAAGGTAGAGGTGATGTTCTTAGCAACTTTGAAGGATGAATAAAAATTTAATAGCTGGCAACAGGTAGAGGAAGGGAGGAAAGAGAGTAGGCAAAGACACTGAGGTAAGGAAGTATGGGCATGAGTGTGGTGAGAGGTGCAAGTGGCAATGGAATGACAGGGCAGAATTTTCTTACATTAGAATGGCTACTTGGGTGGAGTACTCATTATCCCTTTATTTTTTACTATCCTATCAGATGAGAATAGGGGATGAAAAGTCATGCACTCTTTGCCTGAGAAGAAGAAAGTGGGAATGACCCAGTGAAGGCAAAGGTGCTTGGGGCTGGGAGGACTCTGAGGGGTGGGTGCTGGGTAGCAGTGGGCAATAGGGGCGCTGGAGGCTGGGCGAAGACAGAGAATAGAAAGAAATGGCAACAGGCTGGGCAAAGACACACTTTTCCTTCTTTAAAGCTGTTCTCAGGATGGTCTGATTGGCACCAGGGAAAACTTCTGCAATATCAGGGGGTTCTTGAGACAGCTGCTCATCAGCTGTTGTAAAGAACTTGGAATTAAAATGGCAGAGATACCAATGTCTGAGACAGTGAACTATTGCTTAAGTTCTGTTTGAGATTCTTAAAAGTTGCATGCATTGGAAGAAAGGGAGATTCATCCCTAAGAGGAAAAGTACGTGGGTAAGGGGCAAAAGAAGGGATAAATTGTGTGTGGGTGTATGTTTGTGTATTTAGAGTAACAGGAAAAAGATTTTAAAAATTAGGGATGAGCTGTTCATTGAAGTGTAATAAGGTTGATACTGTCTTGACTTTCAAACTAAATAAGAGTGCATGAAAGACTGCCTAGAGAATGATACTTTTATATAAATAGCAAATAAATTTAGCAAACTGATAGTATTAAAGTTAGAAAACTCAAAGTACTAAAATATTCCAAAGATGTAGGACAGTACCTCACATGTCCTGACTGAGAATAGGGGGCTTAGCTGTGCTGTATTTTAAAACATAGTTTCTCAGTTTTACCATGTCAGCATCCTAGTTCCCATGGGGACTATGTGAAAAATCTTGTTTAGATTATCCCAAATCCATTAGTCCCACCGAGCAAACAATTTAAAGCAATTAAACATGATGGATCAAATAATGGTTTTTTTTTTTTGATTTGCAAAACACAAATCTCACCTCCTTCCTCCTTAACATAAATTGAATTTTATTCTAAATAAATATTTAAAACTTATTTAGTAAACTATTAACTTTACACAAAACCTCAAATGGATTCACAGAACAGATAATGTATGTTGGCTATGTCATATAAAACAACAAATCCAGACTTGGTAAGCAGAGAGTTCATTTGAAAGGATTACTGTAAAAGGAGAAAGGTTTTATTGCAATAGAGGGAGGCAACTATTGCCATCTGGAGAATGCTCTGACCATCGGGTCTACAAGTGTCTCAAGAGTTAGACCAAAAAGATTTTTCTTTTATAGAGAGGTAAGAACCGAATGTAGGGAAGGAGGATGAAAAGTTGGCATGACCGGATAGTAGATGTGAGACTATTTTATGCTGAAACATCCTATCTTCTGGGAGGTACCCTTAAAGTTTATGGGTCTGGAGGAAGGAGAGAGTAACCAAAGTTTGATTAGCAAGCATTTTGTTCTGATTCATCAGTAAGTTCATGAAGCTCAGCTGATCATTTATGAGGCAAAGAATAGGAATGTGGGGGCCCCTGTCTAGTCTTGTCATAAACAAAGGGGCATCTGTGAGTCTTATCTATGCATATTGGGAAGGGACTTTCTTTGCATCAGCTGTTTGTTGGAAGACAAAGGTGGGGGGTATTTCTGATGTTTGCTGTTTTCCAGTAAATAGGACTTGGGTAAAGCTAAATGTTGTCAGCTGCCAATGCTGGCTGGATTTCTATACAGGTGACCGAGGCCACACTTAATGGAGATTACTCTCTCCTTATCACTCCCCCAAATTTAATATTTTACATTTGTTTCCAGACTATTTTGTGAAATAAGAGTGGCACCAATAGAAAGAACTATCAATAAAAAACAGAAGAAATGAAAAGCTTTCCATCTAAAGGTAACCAACAATTAGAAAAGAAATAATAAAAATATAACATAATTTATGTTTTAAGGGCAACTGTTTTCATCATGTACAGCTCATGCTAAAATTGTAGGCTTAAAATTTAACCCTTCTTTTACAAAAAAGGAAAGAAACAATGCCTTTTCTTCCTCCTAATTTTCCCCACAAACTTGCATGGAAAGTAAAAGGCCTTTTAATTTAAAAGTCCAGGATTGGACAGAGTAGTGTTCAGGATGGCAGAGGTGTGTGTGTGTGTGTGTGGGGTACAGCCTTGGTGAGTGTTTGTACGCCAGCCTACTTCCTTTGGAAACAAGGCATTTTCAGGCAAGGAGATGAGGGCAGAGTAGCCCTGCTTGCTTCCCAGAGCCTCCTTTTACCATGCTTTGTGATTTGCATTCATGCCGAGTCTCCTCCAAATTCAGATCCTAAATTTGGCAGGGTCTCCATCACCGGGGCAGCAGAGAACTATTCAGAATCGGCTGCCCAAATGCACAGAGGTTGCTTTTTCTGCCAGTTCACCTGGCAGGGAGCAGAGCCAAGCAAAGCATGTGACTGCCTTTGAGCCTGTGCCTCTGCTGTCTTTTGACAGCTGAAAGTGTTTAAATGCAGTATGATTTAGATACCGAGGCCTGGCCAGTGAACTGAAAGATTGGGGCACAAACCCTCTAGTCCTTCCTGCTTCCACTGACTTTGGTTATGGATGAAACAATGTCACAGCTTTATTTGTGTGTCAGGAATGGGGAGGCATGTTTCTATAGTCCCACGAGTAGCCTGGGGACTGAATTCTAAGAAACAAAGGTAAGATTCAGAGAATGCATCTGTGTTGTGACTTTTGTGTAGATGAGCAATGAGAAGTCTAACACAGTTGTATGCTAATCAGTGCACTCAACCCTAGTACCCCTAGCCTCTTCAACCTGCCCTTCCCTGATAAACTGGACTGTTGGCTTTTGCTATTTGGCTAGGATATTCAAAACAGTTATATTTTTATAGAGACAAGACAAAATACTGACTTTGCAAGTTTTGGTTGGCATTTAATTATGAGGTTGCACTTCGGGTACCTAAGGTTGAGACAATTTTTTTTCATCCTAGGCTCTCAGTCTCCACATGGGAACAACTTAATGACATTCTTCTGAATGTCTGAGATTTTCCCTCCAACTGGTCAAACTTTCAGCAGCATCCCTGTTAGTACAGAGCTTGAATTTGGACTAGGGATGCTGGGAAGCCTGGTGTACACAGCAGGGACCTAAAGGCGTAGCCATGTGGCCTTGATGGATGAGAGTAAGGAGCAAATATGTATTTGTGAAAGATATCTTTGGATATATGTATATCTTCATATCTTTATCTTTGCCTCAGTGTCAAAATTTGTGAAATCAGGGTGGTAAAAACCTATTTTCATAAAGTAGCCCAGCTCGAGAGGTCACTCTTGCTAATTTTCTGTGCAGTTTGGTTAGTTGTGCCTGCACGAATAACTTACTTGTTTTGTTTAAGGAAGCTGGCTCTGAGTTGCTGAAGCAAAAACTTGAGAATTGCAGTTACTAAATCTCTCTCTCATTTACAAGTAACGTAATCAATTCAATACATATTCAAAAGGGTTTCTAAACATATTAGCTTCCTGTCTGAATGTACTTAGACAAGTTAGCCTTGTGTTCTGGCTGCTAGCTGTAGGTAGGGTCACCCTTAAAGAAAAAAAGTACATGCAGTACCCACCCAATTCTTCTCTGTGTGCTCTCTGGCATACACCCAACGGTTCTCTCTCCTGCCTAGAAGGTGGTAAGCCCAGTCCTGGTTGCTAACTTAAAGTACTTATCATTTGCAAATTAAGTGCCCAGCCTTGCATTAGAAATAGACTTACTGTTTACCAAGCATCACAAACAGTAAGGAATCAAAAATCATCTTTGGGGGCCCAGAAATTGGAATACCATATCATTATTACTTTTTATTATTACACTCCAAGAATAACAGCTACCCTTTATAATAGTGTACTTACTCTGTGCTATGCACTGTGCTAAGTGTTGTGTATGCATTAACTGAAAAAATCCTCAGAAGAAGCAATTAGGCAAGGACTCTTATGTCTACTGTGTAGAAGACGTCAACTTGTAGACAGAATGACAAATTTTCCCAGCATCACTTGGTGAGTGAGGGCTGGAGCCAGGCTGAGATGCAGCTTTGTTGGCCCTGTTCACTGTATCTTACTTCCCTTCCCCCAGTCCTCTCAGGGGGAGAGAGCATTATCTTCAGGCTGATAAACAACAGGCGCTTAGAATAAAGGGTCCTCACTAAATTTGCTTTCTGGAGTTGGGGTGGAAAAGAGGGGTTAGTGGAGTGTTTGAGTCTAAAATTTAAAAAGGTAAAAAAGTACAATGAAAAAGTAAACAGAGGGGGAAATAACGTCAGGTGAGTGGTTAGAAATAAACTATTTGGGAGGTGATTATATTGAAAGGTCTACCTTTCACTCTTCTCCTGTTATTTTATAGGACCACTGGTAAAAAAAGAGGGGAAGTGTTACAGTTCCTTACAGAATAAAACTAATGTAACAAAAACATAGTCTGTTCTCTACATGGAAACCATATTAGTTCTTTTAAAACATACATCTTTTCAAAACATTCCAATGGCTTTTCCCCACAGACAGAGTAAATTCCTAAGACCTGTCATGGCCTACAAAGCTTGGAATGGTCTGGTCGAGGCTAAGACTCTGACCTCTTCTCATACCATGTCTCCCAACTCACAGCCTGTACCATCCATGCTTATATCCTTGCTTTTCTCAAGCATACCAAGCCTGGTCCTGCCTCAGGGCCTTTGCACTGGCAATTTCTTCTGCCTATACAGCCCTTTCCCCAGATAGTCATGTGGCCTCACTCACCTCACTTCATTTTAGGTCTCTATTCTAATGTCAACGCATTAGAGAGGCCTCCTCTAATATTGTCCCCTAAAACATCACCCAACCTCTACACACACATAATACTCACACGTGCTAACATAGTCACACCCTCTCACTTATATTTCACCCACTCACTCTTTCATATACACTCATGCACACTCACACATACCCTACACACTCACACAGACTTTCATCCATTCATCCTCTCACCCACAAATATGCACATTCATGCAAAGTCACATACTCATACACACACACACTTCCTCTCACACTCAGTTCCTTACACACTGTCGTGCACACACACATACTCGCACATAGTGTTATCCTTTTACTGCTTTTACTTTTCTTAATAATTTGTCTTACCAGCTGTCATTTCATTTATTTTTCTTTTAAATCATCCGTCTCCCCCCACCTTGAAAAGGAACCTCCATGAGACCAGGGACTTGACCTTTTCTTAGTCCAGTGCTGCATCCCTAGGGCCTAACATAGTATTCAGTGCATAGTAAGGACTTAATAATTTTAAATAAATGAATGAATGACTACATTTAGGTCATCAAAATAAATCCCTTCTATTTCTACTACTGCATGCAACTCATGCATTTAGTTTACTCAGCAAATCCATGGAGGTAAAATCAGAAAGTCATGGAGACTGCACCTTCTAATGTAGAACAGCTGGATGGTGCCTGAGCCCTTTGAATTGTGAAGAACCTCATCTGTCCAGTGGCATGAAAAAGTCTCCAGTTCAGGTGAACGGCACTTGGTGAATTTGAGCTTCTCAGAAGAATCTGTAGAATAAAAAGAGAAGGCAAGAAATGAAATCGGGGGATAATGTATGGTCCTAGCAAAATATGTATTTATAAAAAGGTGAAAAAAAGATGAAGCCAGCAAATTCCGTATTTAGGAAGTGATACCAGTGTCTGTCCAAAGAGTTGTTTGCCTGGGTAACAGATTCAGACTTTGTTGCTTGCCAGTTACTTCTTTATCAGTTTTTGATTCTAGGAACAGTTTTGCTTTTGTTTCAAGCATTAAGTTTTAGGACCTATTTAAAAAACCAAAACTACAGACAATGATTTGGCTATAGACAGTTTATTTTGAAGGTGATCCCAGGAAGAAATGGGGAGAATGGGAAGGGAAGAGCTACTAAAGCATGTGTTTACTGGGCTCGGTGCCACACTGGCCAATTGGGGTCCATCCCAATGGGGCCTCTGGAGTGCATCTCACCATTGTCGAACAGAAGTATGAGAGGCTGGGGCATTTATCCACCACTCTCATTACTCAGTGATGGAGGACTGCCTTGGAGGTATTAATTTCCATGCACTTCTAGGCTGCGCCTGCACATGGTCTGAGTGTCGTTATGCAGATGCCAACCCTAAAGCAACTCAGGCATGCACAGGTATCAATTCTAACTTGGGGAGTGAAGAAAGCAAGGTTCTTAGCCAAAATTCCTCTACACCTATGAAATATGCAGATATAGATGTGTGACAGGCAAAGTCTGAGGCAAAACTGATTTCTTAATTTTAATCTTTGCTGTCCTCACTTTGATGGCCATTCTGGAGATGGTCAAGTTTCTTTTAGTATTCATTTTTTGCTCTTTGTTTGATTAATCATTAATTCAGTTGTACATTTAATATATTTGCTTCATAATCTAAAATTTCATTCTTGGGTATTAGGGAGGGTCTCAAGCTTAAAGTATCTTTATAAGTACTTCAGGAGGTAATGTAAAAATAAACAGTAAGCAAACACAGAAGGTCCCTGATTCTAAGTTCATGCCTCTCTTTCCTCTGGCAACAAACTCATAAGGAATGAGATGTTAAAATCTTCTAAACAACCTCGTCATTCAGACTTTCATTCAACAAATACATATTAAACATCTGTTTTGTGTCTGTTCTAGAGAGAGCGCAGTGGACAAAAGTGATAAATCTCTAGAACCCGTGGAGTTTCCATTCTAGTGGGGGTGGGATGGGAAAGGGGGTTGTCCTATGAAGAAAAATAATCAGGGTAAGAAGAAATGATAGGACTGGGATATGGGGACTTCATTTCCCTTCCACTAATTTCCATATTAATGTAGCGAAGAATCTCAGGCTTGGAAAATGTTTCCTTATTTATGAACATCTGCTGCTCTAAACCGTCTGGCCACAATTAATGAATCTTCAGGAAACGCCAAGTTGCAGACACAGCTTTAGCACTGGGACATGTGTTGGGAGCAGCAGAAAGTCCTCCTGATAAAATTCTACAGTTATACTGTTATAAGAAACATTTCCTTCTCTTGTATGAAATAAGAGATTCATAGGAATTTCAGGGCATGGATAGAATTTGAATTTTTCCTAGCACTAAGGGCATAAGGTTGGCCTTCTTTGTGTGGTCAGCTAATACCTAGAGCAATGCAGTGCAGGAGACTGTGTAAACTGCTACAAATGAATACAGTGGTGTGTGTGTGTGTGTGTTGCTAGGCTAGCACCAATCAGACAGAAAAGTAACTGCAAAAGTTCCTTTTCTCATTAGCTGAAGCACTGAAACATTAATTTAAGGTCCTTTCAGAAAATAAGTGGTTGTTAAAATATAATTAAACTACAATCATTTTAATGACTGCACATTTGAGAAGAATATTTCACATTCTAACTATTCTTTTGCACAGACAGTAAAAAGAGGAATTCCTGGATTAGAAATTGAGAGATTTCTATTTTAGCCTTGGCTCTGACCTTATTTAGCCGTAATCTTCCCAAGCCATTTGGTGTCCTCAAGAGAAAGGGTGAGAGATGACATCTGAGGTACTTTACAATTTCAGTTTTACAATTACATGATATATGCAACCATTAACAATAAAGTATAGAACCAAATATAATTTTGGCAGTTGAGCTGTAACAACCAGAGGACATCAAATGCAAACCCCATTCAGGTTCCTATATTCCCTGTGCCTGCCAGGTAATGGCAATAATAATGAACTCAACCCACAAACATCAAAGAGAAAAGAAAAGAAAAACTAAACTTGATAAAATAATTAATTTGAAACACATTTTACTTAAGCTTAGTAAGCTCATGGTTATTCTGTTACCTTTTAACTCCACAGATGTAAAGATTAACTCCAGATTAACTCCATCTCATATCATCTTCTCATTTTAAATAAGAAATAGGAAATCCATGGTAGTGATGAAGTATATGCACATCTATGTAATTCCGATATAGATGTAGTATGGGAAAACTAGTTTTTTGGTCTTTTTTTTTCTTTCTTTCTTTGCCTGTTCTTCCTTCCTCCCTCCCTTCCTTCTTCCTCACTTCTTTCCATCTCCTTTTACCCTTCTTCTCTACTTCCTTATTTCTTTCTTTCTGGCTGAATATGTGCTGGTAAGTGCTGTGGCATATGGTCTTTAAGGTGGCTTCCAAAAGTAGTCACAGCCTTGTGTATTTTCCCCTCTTGAGTAAATTGCTTCTAACCAATAGAATATGACAATGTTAAGGGATGCCACTCCCATGATTAGGCTGTAAAAGCTTGTAACTTCCATCTTGCTAGCAGTCCTTCTCTCTTGCTTGTTTTGAAGATGCAAGCTATCATGCTTACCACACCCAATGGGGCAAGGAACTGAGGGTAGCCTCTGGCAAAAATCCAGCAAGAAGCTGAAGCCTGTAGGTTAATAACCCTTGAGGAAGTAAATCCTGCTAACAACCACTTAAGTGAGTGTGGAAGCAGATTCTTCCCCAGTCCAGCCTTCAGATGAGACTGCAGCCCAACATCTTAATTGTAGCCTTACAAGAGACTGCAAAGCAGAGAACCCAACTGAGCCATGCCTTGATTCCTGTTTCTCAGAGACTGTGAGCAAATGTTAATATACAAAATATGTGGCTATTTGTTGGTAGGTTAATTTGGAGGAGGGGTAGGGAACAACAACTACTAAATATTTGAATGCTGTAGATGTAGAATAAATGAATCCAAAATATCAGAACTTGAAATCAGTGTTCAAATATAATATAAGCACTTTTCTTAGCAGATGGAATGTATCACAGTGAGTTTGAGAAACTGATGAACTTCTCTTTTGGAGGCAAGGAGAACTGTAATGCGATTGGTTCCTTAGCTCATCCTCAGTAATTTCCTGCTCCAGCTGTTATTACCAAAATGTCCAACGTTCCTAAAGTCCAGCTCCTCAGTGCCATCCTTAGGTTTTTCAAGACCTGGAAGTATTGGTGTAACCTTAAAATGAACACCTCTCTTTCTGAACATCCTTATTAGAAGCTTGTTAATTTTACCATCACCACAACAAATGGCTACCACAACCCTCAGTTTTGCTCTAGTGAGCCACGAAGAGATAGTTATTTCTGAATGATTAATACTTCCTGCTTTTTTGTGATTCTTTTAGCCTAAAGCTGGGAGAAAAACCTAAAGACAATGTAGGTCAACATCCATTTATAGCATCTCTGAAAAGAATTTTGAAATAGGCAAGAGAGCCCACCTTTGACTCTAAATTAATTTTCACTAAGAGAAATGCCCCAACTTAATGGTTCTACATTCTGAAGAAATACTACTCAGTACTCATCACTCAAAAATCTTGACAATAGATTTGTGATTCATTTTCATTTCTTCTCTGGAGCCTTCATTTGAAAATGAGGATTTTGACTTGTAGCTACACATTTATTCCAATTATTATGACTATATGGGAGGTACTACATTGAACTCTTTACATATGTAATTTCATTTGACACTGAAAACTCTAGGAGGTGAGTGTTATTTCCATTTTGAAATGGCTGAAACTGTAGTTTAGATAAATGAGTTGCACATGGTTATACAGTTGTAGGTAGCAGTAGTGGGATTATAACACTGATATGTGTGTTTTTAAGCACAAGCACTTGACATCACTGAAAAAATAACTTTCTGTTAGACAATTCTCTCTTGCTTCTCAAGAGGGTCCTAGGAGGGAAATCAGTAATCTGGCAAGCCATAAAAGCAACAAGTTTCAGCTGTGGTTGCACACAGAAATCAACCAGGGAGCTTTAAAAAATACAAATTTTGGCCTAGTATGAGAGATTTGGGGTGCATCCTAAGTATTAAGATATTTTAAAGTTCCCCAGGTGCTTGTGATGTGTAGCCCAGGTTGAGAACCATGTCTATGGAGAAATAAGGTTGTATGTAAGCACTGGAAATTTGACTTTCTAGAACATCAGATTCCCTGATCAGTCCTCTTATAGCTATGTAGCAAGAGTGAGCACTTGGGATACACTCTGTAAACCTAGTTTGGGAGAGTAAGTGGAGAATATGACTATCAATAATCAACTCAAATGAGTATAAAAATGCTTTATGACAAACACTTGGAGAATTAAGATATACTTAAAATACAGGTACAATATTGTACATGTAGATGATAGTCCAGTCTAACATCTGATGGACTATAAACTGGCAATGAGAATTAATTGAGAATAAGCTAAACATATATTCCTGCTGAAATTGTTTAGAAAGTCTGAAGGAGTTTTACTAAATTCAAGTGCGAACCTAAAATATCAGAGGGATGTTGTCAGAGGGAGCTGGGAGGCATTTCCGGCTGCAGCACATTATCTTGCCAATAACCACGCCGATTTGGCCTATCTGATTGTCTAAGCAGGCCAAAGTCTGCTTCTTCCTTAATGGCCCAGCATTTCTCCCCTCAGAAAAGACCATCTTTCTGGACTGTATAAAGAGGGAGGACATCATTCAGCTGTTATCTATTGAAGCCTTACTTTACTTTTTTTAAAAACAGAAATGTTTTTCCTCCTCAACTCATGACAAAGGAGAAACAAAGACCAAACAAAATCACATGCAAATTTGCAATGTTGGCTTAAGGGTCTTGGGTTATGGGAGAAGGCAGAAGAGGAGGAATTGAAATGGGATGGAAACTGGAGAGAAAGGAGTCTTTGAAGGGAAAGGGCAATATTCTTTAGATAGCTCCAGGATGAGTTGTGGAAGGTATTCAACAGTTATATGTCCTTGAATGTTGACCCTCCACTGAACCATGTCTTATGAACCATCTGCTGTCGAGAGTCCTGAACAGGTTATGACCCCTCAACAGAGAGTGAGGACTTAGATATATTGTGTGGAGATGGGGGCTTAAAGAGAAAACCTTTTCTCTGACCGTCATGTAATTTAACACAACCAGTTGAGAATATCCTTTTGAGTTGGGGCCACAGTTGGGGCCACAGAAGACAACTAATAAGGAAAGGAAGAAAAGACCCAAAAGACTTAAATATGATTAAGGAGAAAAAAAAAACCTAAAAAGTCCATTGAACCAAAGCTTTTACAAAGACACACTAAAAAAAAATTTCATAGGATATATAAATTAACTTCATACATGATTTTAGTCATAAATGAAGGAAGAAATTCTATGGCCAAACCAGGATTATATGTGCTTATATGTGGATAAAAAAATGAAAGGGGAAATACAATAATGAAAGAAAAGCATGAGGCATATTGGACTGAATGAATTTTGACCCGTTATTGTGGATCTGAGTTCTGCTAAGAAATCTGAATGTGCAGTCAATCAAGAAGAGCAGCAGTCACAGCACGTTCCGTCACCCTGCACTGGATAAAGAATGGTTACTGCTGAACATAAGCCAAAGTGAGGAAATACTTATTGTCAAGTGCAATAGCTTTCATTTGTTTTGAGGACTGCATAAGCACACAGATTCAGGCCTGTAATGTTCCTTCTACAAATAGAAAACAGGAGGTGGCAATTCTAGTAGAGCTAGTCCACTTTCTAGCCTACATCTGCACAGGCTTTGGCTAAAATATTTGGGTGACTAAATATATCAGTGATAGAAGAACATCTTTGTACTTAGGCTTTTATTTGGATAAGGCAAAATAGGACAGTTATGACTCTGAAACTTTTGATGAGAGAAGAGAATGTTTCACCAGTTAATGACAATTGCAAAGACCAAGACAGCCTGGTCAGGGGAGGAAAACTGAAGATATAGTCCTGCCATGATGGAAGGAAGTTACACATTAAACATGCTTGCTTTTCCAGGTCTGTTTCTCGGGCAGGAACAGGAATGAAACATGGAATGACTATATAATATCAACTAACACTTATGGGGTTCCCCTCGTGCAGGACGCTGTCTTTCAAAGGAAACAAGTTCCTTTGAAACTTAATTAGGAATTAACTCCTTTGATTCTCATAACTACAGAATAAGGTGGATACTGTCATTCTCACACCATTATATAAATGAAGAAACTGAGGCACAGAGACACCCTAAGTTCACTTGATCAGTAAGTTACAGAGCCCTGATTCCAAACCCAGACAGTCTAGCCCAGAATCTGTTCTCTTAGATATCACACTTACAGCTTTCTGGAACCCTCAGGAAGAAATAATTGTTTATATCATGACACAATATGTTCATATTTATGTATGTGTTCAGAAAAAATATATATATGTGTATGACCGAAATGAAAAGATCTCAAAACCATATTAACTTATACTGCCTGTCAAGGCACTCTGATCAATTCTATTTCAATTTATAAGTGATGCTGCTCACAGCTGAGTAAATTGATTTACTAATGGGTCACTACCTTCAATTTGGAAAAATACTGCACAGTAAATTAATCTGCCTATATGAAGGCCAAAAATTAATATGAATGTCGGTGTGTAATTCTCCCCAAGCAAGGCAAGGATACTGAATTTATCTGGCATGGGTTATGAGATGGTTCACAGAGCTACTGTATTTTTCAGTTAACTGAAATTTACTCTTGAAATTCTTTTGCCTGAAATGTTTTAAGATTTTCTGAATTACCAAATCAGCCATTTGACCTTTCTTAAGATTTTGCGTGGGGATTACGCATAATCATATTGAATTAGGGTATAACTGTGCATAGGGGTACTGGGAGGGGTCAGCTTCCTGCCCCTGTACTAAGCACCCTTACCGCCTGCCTGGTGATAGTCACGCTTTTGCTGCTACTTTTTAAAGCTCACGTATAATACCTTCTTTGAAATGACATAATTTATTAAAAACAATGAGAGCTCTTAATCCCAAGAGTTGCCTCGACTGCTAATGGAACCTACCGCACTTATGATAACATTGGGAGTATAGCTTCCAGGGCTGATTCCTGGTTCCAATTCCACGTGTCATTTACCCTGTGTATAATCATGGGCAAGTCACTTAATCTGTCTATACTTTGGTTTCTTCAATTGTAAACTGAAGAGTCAATGAGCTAATATAACTAAAACTCTTAGAACAATGCCTGGTACAGAAGGAGCATTATATAAGTGTTTGCTGTTTTTGTATTTATTTTTGTATTTATTATTTCCATCTTCATAATTCTCTGTGATCTCCAAATTATGGGTTGTTAAGCATTGCTACTAGGAAGAACAAACACAATACTAAGTCTAAAATTCCCCCCTTTGTGTTACTTGTACTTATAAGAGCACTGGTGCTAGTCAAAAGGTCTGAAATGTTTACAGTGCTATTGTGATGGCTATTCCCCTCACTGTTCAGAAGTGACTTTTTATGTTTGTGTTCTAGAAGGTCATGACTTAGATCTAAGTTCTAGATAACTGGAGGATGTTATTGTATTATTGCATACTAGTATTAAAGTTACTATTAAAATTTTAAAAAGCAACAAATTCCAGACAAAGGCCTTCTCTTTGTTTTCCTGAGAAACAATCAAAAGAGAATGCTGCAACTACAAGGAAACTCATAGGGGAGAAGAGCTACTGGTGATTTATGTGGACACCAGAAGGGCGGATCCCAAGAGGACCTCTGGAACATTTAGACTGTTACTTGATGCTTTTCTCTGGTGACCAGGGCACTCTGGAGTCCCAGCAGATGCTTTACTGGCTTCTTGGGAAGGTTCTTTTGAGAGAAGCCATGTTAAATGGGAAGAATGCTGAACTAGAATTTGGAGAGTTCTGGTTCTCTCACAAATACCCTATCTAACAGTTCTTCCTCTCTGAGCCAAAGCCACCGTGAATGGAATGTTCTGAGGTGGGTGAGTTATATTATTCAGTTTTACTTTCTATTTTAATGAAACTTGTTATGGGCTTCCTGGGGACTAGGCTCTGTGTTGTGGTGGACTGAATTTTGTATAAACCTGTCCCCCCAAAGGTCCCCAGTAAATATTAGGTTGAGAGGAATGAGCCCTTTGCCTAACTTGCTGGGGTCCGTCCTCTCTCCAGAAACTCTGTTTTGAGGACAAGCATCCTTCTCCAAAGTACCCTTATTTCCAAAGTCTGAAGAGCTGCAGGAATTCAGTAATTCTTCCACCTAAGAGTATCTTAAATCCCCTTGCAATAAAGGTCATGGCTTGAAGGATGCTGGCCTGTCAAAATATAGTAAAAGAAATCTGTAAATGTCCTGGTTTGTTACTTTCGTCAAAAGTAACTTAACTGCCTTACACATAATATATTGTCAAACGGTAGATTTTAAAGACTGGTAGACTTGTCTTTTAAATCTATTGAATTGCCAAATGATTATGAAACTGCAAATATTCAGTTCCTAAAATGGTATAGGCTACTGGCAAGAAAGTTTTTAAATTGTGATGGAAATAGGCAAAAAATATGATGAAATATTTTGTATTGGACTGCACTGAATATAGGAGTTTACCTTTATATTTGATTTTCCTCATGATTCCCTGAGGGATTGAGGAAGGCAGAACTGTGAAATCTGCTCAGGCACGTACTGGCTTAGAGTTGAGAACAAGGGCATCAGTTCTTCGCTGAACTGTTCATTTCTTTCTTTATTATCATTTTAAATTAAACTCTAATAAGCATTTAAAATTGGATTCCTGGTGCATTTTAAAAATTTTAGGATTGACACAAATAAAGGCGTGGTGTGCACTTCCATTTAAAAAAGGCACAGTTTGCATTTCTAGTTACTTAAAATGAATGTCAATTCAACTGAACTTTGTGGTTTCTTGGAAAGGTATTTACATGTATGTTGTCAGGCAGGTGAGGTTAACTGTATACAGCCTATATGTTATGGCTCATTTGTATAGAACTCTCAGGAAATAGAGAGTTGAACACATACTGTAAATTTCAATAGTGCAGCCTGCTGGTAGAAGGAGAAAGGAACACTGACTCAAAGACGTGGACTTATGGTTTTCAACAACTGACTTAGGAAACAGAATTGCCATGGTTCATTATTTTTTAAATGTACTCTGTTTAGCATAGTTTTGAGATGTCAAAGACAACAAAATGAACGGAATTAATTTCACTAAAATTAATTCTTCTTTTTGGTTATGGTAAGGGTCAACTTAGATAATATAATTAAATAATTAAAATATAAGTAAAGGATGTGGTGTAATTGGAACCTTCATACACTGCCGCTGGGAATGTAAATTAGCATGAAAAATAGTTGTGCAGTTCTTGAAAAAAAAGTCAAACATAGATCACCACAGGACCTAGGAATTCTAATCCTATGTATATACCCAAGTGAACTGAAAACATATGCTCATGCAAAATCTTGCACAAGAATGTTCCTAGTAGCAGTATTCATACTTGTCAAAAAGTGGAAACAACCCAAATGTCTATTAAATGATGAGCCAATAAACAAAATGTGGTATGTCCATACAATGGGATATTTAGCTACAAAAAGAAATGAAGTACTGATACGTGCTACAATGAGAATGAGCCTTGAAAACGTTATACTAAATTAAAGAAACTGGATACAAAAACCCACTTATTGTATGATTCTATTTATACAAAATATTCTGAACAGGCAAATCCACAGAGATAGAAAGTAGATTCATGGTTGCCAGGGAATTGGGGGAGGGATAATGGGTACAGCGTTTCTTTCTGGGTGATGGAGCTGTTCTGGAAGCAGATAGTGGTGATAGTTGAATGATCTTGTGAATAGTCTAAAAATAACTGAATTGCAGTGATTAACTTTAAACTAGTTAAATGGTGAATTTTATATTATGTGAATTTTATTCAATTAAAATCTATCTAAAAATATATAGAGCAAAAAATTATACTTACACCAAAATTGCACTAAATAGAAATTAATTTTATTTTCTTCTCAGCCACTTTTGGGCAGTCGCTTTTCAGTTTTAAAAGGGGAAAAAATTACCTAGAATTTGAGTTTCCTATAAACAGCAGCCATATGCCTATATTCTGATAGAATAAAATAAGTTAAAATGAATATTATTTCTAAAACTGGAAAGTCAAAATTATTTTCAAAAGGATTATTTTATATATATTTCTTACTAAGAAAACATTTAAACCTAGCTTGTTCACACAATAAAATATATTTCCCTAGAAAAGATTTAGATTATTAAAGTTTTAATAGTTTACCCCCAATTTCTTCCAGTTTTCTAATCACTGCTCATGATTTAGGTCTGTCACTGTCAAAATACACAGCGATTTGTAGCTCACTGCTACAAATAAATCTGCTTAGTCATATGAATACGTCCTCAATGAAACTTAGCTTAAACACTTACAAATGGGGTTGCCAGGTCCTTTTTAATGAGACCATACAAATTACTGAAAGTTAGGGGCTAGCAGAGGGGGTCTCTATAGATAGAAATAATATACTGCACAATAGAACCATCTGGGGAGATCTAAAAAATAATGGTAGCTGTGTTCTATCCTTCAAGGTTCTATTTTAATTGGTAAGGGGTGCTGTCTGAGCATCAGAGTTTTAAAAGCTTCCCAGTGATTGCAATGTGTAGCAGAAATTTTGAGAACCACTGACTCATGACATCTTTTTCCTTTTGCGCCCAGAAGGCATACTACTTGCTTCCACCACTGGAGCCTCTTGTCTGGTTCTCACATGTCAAAGTCTTAGCCAGGAATGGGAGGAAAAAGCAAAATTCAGAGACATTCCAAACCAACTCTAAGGGTATGGCAATGCTTTGCCAATGGCAAATCTCTGTCACTGAAAAATATGAACTTAATAAAGTCTAAAGGGAGCCTTCTCTTGCCAGATGAAACCAACTGACAAATGACACTTTATTTTTCCCACCTTGTAATTTTGTTGAGGCAATTTAATTCAGATTGATGATGATATACTCTTTCATGAAATTTCATTTCTAAGCTTTGTAGTTTCAAATGCAATAAAACAGGGACTGTTATAATGAGCATACCAAAGCATTAGAGTTTTAGGATTTACAGTTACATTTAACAAGAATTCATTCATTCATTCACTTATTCAGTAAACAATCATTGAACACCTGCTTGCATGTCAAGCTTTGGCTTAACACTAACCCTTGCTGATGTACATTCAGTCCAAGAATCATAGCACTCCCAACAGACCATTTTATATTAAAACGCTGGGCCAGTTAAAGAGAAACAGTACTGACATTCTTTTCTAATAACTTTTGTTCTATGTACATTCTCTTGCTTGGTGGAATTACTACCATTACATATTTGGATTCCTAAGTCTATATTCAGATTAAAAAAATCAGATTTTAAAAATGCTTTATGAAGTATTACAGCTCTATTTTTGTAAAAATAATGACCAATATGATGAGAACAAAGATAAATATGGACTACATGGATATACCCACCAAAATGCAGGAATAGGGAACCTTTCTCTATCTGTTAATATTTATAAAATAACTATATCTCAGGAAAATAGTTTATCGTTTTCTCATATTAGAGGAGGGGAGGGAGTTGTTTGGTTATATGTTGCCACAATAAGGCAACCCTGTCAAACTTAGTTACCTAAGCAGACATTTAGAAATGTCTGGAGATGTTTTCAATTTTCATGATTGAAGGAGGGGTGATACTGGCATCTAAGTGTGTAGAGGCCGGGGATTCTGGGAAACATCCTAGAATGAACAGGATAGCAGCCCCCCTGCCCCAACAAAGAATTATCTGGGCCAAAATGCTAATAGTGCCTTATTCCAAGGAAATAATTGAAACTATTTAATTAATCACATAGTTCTCAATTTTAATACATAACCACACTGAAATAAGCTAATGTCAAAATCTAAACCTCCAATCTACCCTAACTTGATGCTGTTTAAACTTTCGGTTTCAGCTCAACAAAGAAAATATCTTGCATTTTTAAATCTTTGGATTTTTTAAAAGACTTTCACAACAGATATTTCATGTTTCAATCAATTAATCACAAGCATTTTTGCAACATCTTTTATGTGTAAGGCACTCTTTCAGGTGCAGTGGGAATTATAAAAATAATATGTTACATGGAGTTTACCTTTGAAGAACTGTAATCTACTAGAGGAAACATGGTATATGCATATGCGGAAGTAGCTAACAATAAAAGGCAGTCAGTTAAAATAAAGATAATAACTCCTTTGTGAAATCAGAGAATGCAGTGATTACTAGGAGCTGAGGGTGGTAGGGATAGAGAAAGATTTCAAAGAGGCCTAAGGATAGGATGACTAACTCATCCCAGTTTGCCTGTCACTTCCTTGGTTTTAGCACAATAAATCCCTTGTCTGAGATCCCTTCTGTACCAGGAAAATGAAGACGGTTGGTTGGGTATTCTAGAGGACTACAGCTAGAATGATGACATTAGGTGGCAGTGGGGACAGTTCTGAGCATCAAGGAGGAAGGGTTCATAAACTGAGACAGTGCCATGGTTGATGGATGATGAATGGAAGGAAATACTCTGACAATGTCCACCAACCACACACCACCAGGGACACATGGGTAGACAAAATTAGGTTTATTGAGCCCTATACCCACTGAAGCAGAACTGGTATACTAACAAGATCCCCAGGCTATCTGTACGTACATTGAAGACTGAGAATCACTGATTTAGGGCACCTGACTGCCAGCTGAGGGCCCTTTTTAATTGGACTTGTGGCTTAAAGCTGCGCCTGCATATTAGCAACACATAGGGATCTTTAAAAACATATCTTCCAGAGGTCTCATTTAATTAGACAAGGGTGAGCCTTTGCATTGGCATTTTTTTAAGTGCCCCAGGTGATATTAACGTGCAACCAGGGTTGGGGACCACTGATTTAGAACAATGAGTTTCTATGTTAGATTAGCACAATGGATTCTTTAAGCAAATATATCGAGAGCACTTTCAAATGCTGAGCCCTAAGAAAAACAAACCAAATAAGGATTAGCAGTGCAAGGCAGCATGTACTGAATCCCCTGGGGAACAGGACCAAAAGCTCCCACCCTCCTTATTGAAGGAGATATTGAATATGTCTGTGTTTGCTCTCAGGGGATATCGGTGTGAGTGACAGCACAAGCCCCTCTGGTGGGTGATCTTCCTGGGGACCAACAGAAAGGTCCAGCCTTAAATTCCACTGGGTGGAACAGAAACATAGGCTCACAGCTGCTTTTCAGAGGTTCTAAAATTGCTGTTTCAAATATATATGGCAAAGGGAGGGCAGCTGCCTTAACTGTGGGAATCAGGGAAGTCAGTGTTAGATTCTTTGACATAGCTCCTGGGAGCAGGGCCAGCTCAAACAGTATGGTAGCTTTTGTGGGAAATTTACTTTTTAACAGAAGTCATCTGTAATATTAACCCATGGCCCTGCAGCGAATTTTCTAAGCCCTCACAGTTCCTTGTTCATTTGTTCCTTCTGAGTCCTTTGTGGTTTAGAGAGGCACTTCTCAAACTTTAATACGTATAGAAATCACCTGGAGATCTTGCTAAAATGTAGAATCTGTAGGTGAGCCTGGGATTTTGCACTTTTGACAAGTTTCCAGTTGATGCTGATATTCCTTCTGAGGACCATGTTTTAAGTAGGAAAATTTTAGATCTGTGCTGTCCAATATGGTGGCCACCAGCCTCATGGGGCTACTGCACAGTATGAATTTGGCTAGTGTGATTTAGGAACTACATTTATTTATTTATTTTTTAACATGGGCAGGCACCGAGAAATGAACCCAAGTCTCTGGCATGGCAGGCAAGAACTCTGCCACTGAGCCACCGTTGCCCAGGAACTGTATTTTAAATTTTATTCAATTTAAATTAATTTAAATCCATAAATATTTTTAAAAAATGGAAGAAAAAAATGGAAGCAGCATAAAATATTCTTCCTTAAATACAATTTTATTGTCTTGGTAGAACTACATTGCTCTTTGTTGAAAATTTAGTCTCTGAATTGAGATGTGCTATATATTTAAAACACACATGAGACCTTGAAGACTTGGTATGAAAAAAAATGTAAAATATTTCCTTAATAATGTTTTTATTAGATTGGTTACATGCTGAAATCATAATATTTTGGATATGTTGGGTTAAATAAGATACATTATTAAAATCAACTCTGGCTGTGCCTTTTAATGTTTTTTATGTGGTCACTAGAAAACTTTAAATTATCTATGTAGCTCCCATTACATTTCTCTTTGACAAAGGAAATATTTGACAAATATTGCCAGTTTAGATGGTAGAACTGATTTCAAAGGAAAAAACATCTTTAATTAAAAAGAAATAATTAAGAAAATACATGGCATCCAGCTTAAATGTGGAGGAACTAAAAGCAGTTGCTAAATTGGTAAACTGTGTATCACAGTGTAGTGCTAACCCCCATATTTTGATAAATCCATGCCTCTCTCTCTCTCAAGAGCGCTCAGAGTTTGCATTTGGTTCTTAGACACTCAAGGGCCACTCAGAAGGAGAACCAACCATCCCCCTTTGGACTCTGAGTGTTGCATGGCAGGGGAAGTACGGGGTAGCAGAAAGAGTGTATGTACGCTTGGGAACCAGCTGAATTTCAGTTTGAATCCCAGCTGTGTGACTAGCCAGCAATACTGTGTAAATTCGCGGAGGTTCACTTTCCCCACTTGCAAAATAAAAGCAAAATATCTATCTTATGCAGTTGCTGATTAAATCAAATTAATTATGTAAAGTGTCTGGCATACGGTTAGTCTCCAAAAAAAGAGCAACCATCATTATCACGGAAAATAAACTCACAATTCTAATGGATCAGTAGACCCTTATGCCTTCATTTACTGAGCCCCAGGGACATTTTGAAATTTAACAGGGCCTCATGCATTGCAATGCCTTATTTCAAAAGTATGCCTGACAATGAGAAACTGAAGTACCAGAGTGGTTCACTTGGAAAATGTTTAGGATTAACTATCCTAATTCCTTTTAAACATAAAATGAAGTCAGTTTAAACTAAGAAATAATGGCATAAACTCCCTAGGTTTTATGGCAGGCTTTTTTGGCACCACTGACAATTTGGGCTGGATCATTCTTTGCTGTGGGGGGTGTCCTGTGTATTGTAAGAAGTTTAACATCATGTGTGGGCTCTACCCACTAGATGCCTGTAGCACTCCTCCCCCCATTGTGATAACCTAAATGTCTCCAGTTATTAGCAAAGCTGCCCCTGAATGAGAACCACTGCTCCATGGTAATGTATCACTCACTTTATAATATCTCAACTACAGATGCCCTGATTACACTGAAATTGCTTAATTATATTTAAGTTGAATAACCTTATTATATTTAAACAAATATTTTCCTCGAATAATGCATTAACATTCCTTTTAACTAACACTGATTGTGCTCTTATTTTATGCTAAGTGCTTTCTAGATTCTTTCTCATTTAATCCTCAGAACTCTTCAGTGAGGGATGTATATGTTTTCATCATAATCCTCATTTTACAGACAAAGACCCTGAGCCTCAGAAGGGTTAGATAACTTTTAGCCAAAACACAAAGCTATTAAGAAGCAAGGCTAGGACTTGAATCATTGAACTTCCCCATTTCAAAGCTTTTTTTCTCCGCATGTGTAGTGTCTCTTTCAGTTTTATTTGGGTTTTCTCTCTATGGTAAATTTGAATTTTTGGCTTTGAGCTTAGGAGACTTATTAGGCTTCTATGAACTATTAGATAACTTGTAGAGAACAAAGCTTAGAGATTAACTGTCCTGTACTTAATTGGAGAAGGTCCTCTACTTCATCTTTTATCCTCATTTATGCAAAGCAAATTGGAAAGGCAGCCTTCCTGTCAGCTCATGTGTATTTCCTGGGCAGCAGTGCCAGAATCCTTCATGGAAATGCTAAACTGAAGACAATCCCTGCCTCCAAGAAGTTTCTGTTTGGGGAAATAAGATTTATATAAATGAAACAATCTGAAAAAAAAAAAAAACGCTTTAGGATATACTGCAGTAGTTACACAGAATTACATTAAAAAAAGGGAAAATTAATATGAGTTATAATAGGCCTAGAAAGCTTCATAGAGAAGTTCTGGTAGGAATTGAAGAGACAAAAAAATTAGCGTGCATCTTAGGAAGTTAATCATTGACAGTAGTTATTGTACTTTAAATTTGTCACAATGAGTGGAGAAAAGGGGTTAGATGCATATTGGAGAATTAGTATTAGTGGATGACATTCCATTGCACAACTCTCAAGAAAAAAGTGGATAAAATCATAGTCAACATTTGCCTCTCTCTCTTCCAAGGCAGGACTTCTGCTCATTTCTAACCATAAGCAAAGGACAGATGTACGATAGAGAGTTAGAAAAGCAACATTCGTGGTAGAAATAAAGGATTCTGGGAACATGACTTTGGCAGTTTCAAAGAGAAAATATTGATATGTAGTCATTAACCTTTAGAGCTGGAGAAGATCTTGACAATTACCTAGGACCATCATTTCATTTCAGAAATGAAGAAACAATGTCAAAGACGACGAGGTAATTGCCCAAGGTCACATAGCTGTTATGAAGATAAGCTGCATGCTTCACTGCCTCTAAAAAGTGGAAATCACAGTCACTCAAATGGGACAACCTCATGTTATTGTCATACGTTTGCTTCTTATCCACTGACCTCTAAGGCCCTACCCAATTTCGAAGTGTTACGTTTATAGAGAGTGTAACAAGTTAGATCTGAGCCCTGGACTATGACAATGTTAAGATAATATTTCAGGGTCACATAATAAGAGAGAAAGGTCCCTGACTAAGGCATTTTGAAAGATTATTTAAAAACCCAAAGGAATCATTTTGAGTATTAACATTCAACCATGTAATGGGTTTCAAAATTTCATGCATACTTTCATTTTATTACATGCCTATTATATTTTATTACACTAGGTGGCAGCAAATAAGTATCTAGGTTTTGGTCAACTAGGAAACTGAAAACAAAATGAAACAACACACAGCTAGGGTCTAAATTTACCTGAATAAAGTAAGCAGCTTTTTGAACAAAGCTGGGGATTGAAAATTGTCTGTGGCGAACTGCTACAAAGTTGAATCATAGAATCTCTGACTCCTGGTAGGGCAATATTGTTAGGTTTTTCGAGAATCCTTTTTCTGGCTTTCAAAGGTAGAAAGTCATAGTCAGCCCCTGTGGGGGCTGGACACAGACAGCAGTGCAAGACAGCCATGGGAAGGGACATCGCAGGCTATGGTGTTCAAGATCTACAAGGACGCGAAGAATATGAACAAAAATCAGGTTGGGAATATTAGCAGGAAAGAAATTTGAAATGAAGGGAAATTAGAGGATACATAATCACCGACAGGGCTTAAAGATGGCATAGTTTATTGTCTTTAAAATGGACCATGCAAGCCAATCCAGTGGCGTATGAAAAGAAAATACTGAAACTTTTATTTATATCTGTTGTTTATCTCAAATAGGAAAGAAATGAAGGTTTACTAATATTGGATACAGGGAGTCTCAGGAGGCCTTACTCAGCTTGTGTGTCAGAATCACATTTGGTATGAGAGGAATTTTGAAGGAAGAGCAGCAAGGCCATAATTCAGTGGGTTGTCAGTGGTAGCATTACTTGTTTGTTTACTTAATACGTTAGAGCAATTTTTACAGGTTCTACATGGCTGATTTAATGGATAAACAGACATACAGCTGCTATGTTGGTTTAACTAATTGTCATGAAACACACAAATAGCATAAAAAGATTCATGTAAAGAAATCTGACATTGAAGGTAACCCTAAGAAAGCAAGCCCAAGACAAGCATAAATAAGGAAGAGGCTGAGCTGACACTTTTCTTACTGCTAGGTTAAGCTCTAATCAAGTTTGATAAGAAGCACATCCAAAATGGGAAAATATCCCAAACACTATTTGAGATATAGATTTACATTTGCATTATTAAAGTTGAACCTCTAATTTGGTGTATATTATGATTTGGGAAGATAAGAGACTGAGACAGCCATTAAAACCAAATACTGAAATAAATGAAAAACATAGATCCAAACTTCAAATTGCTGTTTCATAAATTGTTAAATGAAGAATTCTTCCCTCCAAAAGAAGTAATTTCTTCAAATACACTGCAAGAAGTATTTTTTTTTTTTGTAAATTTAATTTATTAAAAGATATGGGGATGGGTATGACCTCAAATAGTAGTGCAGAGTCTCTCAATTCATACTTGGAAGTGCAGGCTTTTTTTAAAAAATATTTTTATTGACACATCTTCACACTCATGCAGTCCATACTGTATAGCTCACAATATCATCACATAGTTGCATATTCATCACCATGATCATTTTTAGAACATTTGCATCACTCCAGAAAAAGAAAGAAAAAGAAAAAAGAAAGAAACCTCATACATACCATAACCCTTATTGCTCCCTCTTGTTGACCCCTAGTATTTCAATCTACCCAATGTTTCTACTCTTTATCCCCCCACATTATTTATTTTTTATCCTTATTTTTTTACTCATCTGCCCATACCCTGGATGAAAGGAGCATCAGATGCAAGGTTTTCACAGTCAGATGGTCACACTGTAAAAACTAAATAGTTATACAATCATCTTCAATAATCCAGGCTACTGGAACACAGCTCAACAGTTTCAGGTAGCTCCCTCCAGTGACTCCAATACACCATAAACTAAAAAGGGATATCTATATAATGCATAAGAGTAACCTCCAGGGTAACAGCTCAGCTCTGAAATCTCTCAGCCACTGAGATTTTACATTGTCGTATCTCTCTCTTCCCCCGTTTGATTAAGAAGGTTTTCTCCATCCCATGATGCCAGGTCCTGGCTCATCCCAGGAGTCTTGTCCCATGTTGCCAGGGAGATTTACACTCTTGGGAGTCATGTACCATGTAGGGTTTACCTGACAATTCGGCTTAGAAAGAGAGGCCATATCTGAGCAACAAAAGAGGTTCTCTGGGGGTGACTCTTAGGCATAATTCTAAGTAGGCTTAGCTTCTCCTTTGCAGGAATAAGCTTCATAGGGGTGAACCCCAAGATTGAGGGCTCAGCCTATTAAACTGGTTATCCTTACTGCTTGTGAGATATCAGGAATTCCCTTGATGGGGTAGTTAAATATTTCCTCCTTCCTCCTCAGTCCTCCAAGGGGATTTGGCAAATACTTTTTCATTCCCTGTCCAAATTATTCTGGGTTATATCGGGGCATCACACTAACCTCTACAAACCAGCAAGATCTCATGTCCTATTCAAGATTTCATGTAATTGTGGTGTTCAAATAATCATACAAGTTAAATTAGCTAATGTACTACCTAAAATATAAATTTTGCATGCAGGAAATATTTTGTTTCATTAAAATTAAAATACTCAATAACACTGTTTAATTTAACTTTTTCATGGCTTTAAAATGGATATTTTATATATACTTTATAATGTACAAAATATATCAGAATATTGTGCAAATATACATATGTATATTTCAAGTGTGTATTAAAAATTATTATATTAAAGAGACACATAATCCAAAGTTTAGTGACCTATAACTGATTGAATCCTTTTACAGGAGAATAGGCAAAATGAGGCAAGAAGCTTGGGTACTGCCCAATGTAACCAGAAAGCAAATATAGATCTGCTATTCTTATTCTTTTTTCCTTTTCATTGTGCTCCTCTTCCACACCTTCCTCAGGTTTAACTTACTAGGTACACTTTCAGGTTCTCCTAGGTCTGGAGCACAGTCCTGGGCTCTTTATCCTCTTACAACTTTTCTAGTACCTTCATCCTTGAAGGATCGCTGTGTTGGAAGCATAAACAGGACGCAAGGAATATTACAGAAAGGAGAGTCCTCTGCCCTCAGATGAAACGCAGCAATGTGGAAAGAAAGGAGCCAGATATTAGAGCAGACACTACAGGATAAACTAAGCTCTTTTTCCTATAATTAAATATTTTCAAAATGACACCCGTAAGAAGAGAATTTCTACATACGTATTCACTCTCTTGAATTGCACATTAATATGAGCAAGGGTTTATAAGTAAAGGCTGAGGGAATTGTGGGAAGATGGCAGAGTAGGAAGCTCCAGGAATCTGTCCCTCACCCATCCTTTAACAATCAGTTAAATAGTGCCTGTTTACTATTTAACAGGCAGCAACTGTCTTGAAACTCCAGAGTCTAGTAGAATACTGTGCTGACTACAGGGGAGAGTAGGAGGAAGAGGTTGGTAAATCACAGGAAATCCAGTGAATTTCACTCTGTGTGCAGAGGCTACTGCTGCCCATCCCCCGGTCTCGTGGCAGGCAGCAGTGAGATACTCAACCTGGCCCCTGGAATAGCTTGCTGGTGCAGGGTAGGACCTAAGTACCAGCTCCCCAAGATCCGGGGACGTGCAGTCATGCAGTCTGATCTCTAATCACTGCTGTTGATTAGCTATTTCAGATCTCTGGGGGTGGAGGGGAGCTTTGTGGGCAGTCATTGTTTCCAATCCGGCAAAGGTGGCAGAGGAGACTAAAAGACAGTAGTCCCTTTCTTCACGCACTGGTTCTCCTCTTCTTGGAGAGCCTGGTTGAGAGGCTACAGTCAATTTCTTGCTAGAGAGGTATGCCCTTCCTACAGGTCAGTGCTTCCAAAATGTGGTCCTGGTCCTTCCTGTTTCAGAATCACTTGGGAGCTGGTTGCACATCCAGGTGGCTGGGCTCCACCCCAGACCAACTGAACCAAACTCTATGGCTGGGTCTTGGGATTCTCCATTTTTGATTCCTCTGATTGATTAATATAATTTTGAATCTCAACTCTCAGGCAGAACATGCGCTGTCTGGTAACTGAAAAGAGAGAAGAGATAGGATCAAAGCCTTTGCTATTGGCCAAAACTCATTAATTAGAGGTTCCTGTTTGAAATAACATTTACACTTGTGAGCTTGGGTAAAAGTGAGACAACTTCTTGCTCATGAAGAAAATTAAAGACTAGTATTGGATAGACTTCATGAGAGGTTGCAAACCTTCAACTTGCGAGAAGTCTAACTTGCTTTGTATCTTTGGAATGTGTCTTTCCCTACAGGGTGGACAGGATGCTGGGACAGATTCGGGTAGCACTTACTACATGCCAACTACATTCCATAAACATTCACATTTAATGCTCAAGACAGCTATGCAGAAGAGTTAGTGCCATCTCCATTTCCTACAAGAGTGTAAGACCCTGAGAGGGTAAAAGTCTTACTAAGTTCATTTATGTATGAAGTGACAGAAACAGGATTTGAACGAGGTCTCTGAAATTCACATTTTCAACACCCGATCTTACTATCCTTCTGTCTTTAAAATTCATGGGGCCATTGTTGAATAGGTGAAAGAGAAAGTAAAAGTATAGAGGTGTGGGGAAAAAAGGGGGAAAGGCTACTGTATCTGGCAGAAGAGAAATAAAGTAAATACAGAAGCACTCCTTTCGAGCATTTACTACAAGTCCAATAACTTTTACAACAGAGGAGAATAAAAGAATCTTTCTAAACTGATGACTTAGCACTGTTGAAGCTGAAGGTCAACAAAGAGGAAATATTAGAGGGCTCTGACTCAAACAGAGTTCTTGTCTTAAGAGAAATGTTATAAGACAGTCAACAGTGACAAGTGGTTGGGTCAGCTGTTGAGTTTTACATCTTCTATGGACAGAACAGGTTTACTATCCCCCTGGAGCAATATTTCAGCACTGTTTCAAGAAGCACTGGCCCTCAATTAGAACCGCAGCTGCCACCACTTATAACAACCAAGATTTCCTGGGTGGTCTCTCTCCAAGTTGTAATTATTAATGTAACTTTATTTATGGGCTCCAACAGGTCTTAGGACAAATTAGCATAATTGTTTGCCACTATACCAATACAGCTGCATTATATTTGGTACCATGGCCACGATACAGTTTCATAGCTTAATATTACTTTTTTCTCCACTGGTTTGTATTGGTGCTTTTGAGCAATGAATGGGGACTGGAAGCTCAAACCTATGGTTTAGATCAAGACAGGAGTGGTAGAAGGAGCCGAGACTTTGGAGTCAGTGTGTCCTGGGTTTGCATCTTTGCTTATTTGATTTAAGGAAAATAATATCTTCTCTTGGAGCCTAAGTTTCCTCAAGCTCTGTAAAATAGGGATGGTAAGAGTAAACCCTACTAATTTATTGTGAAATAAATTCTAAAATATGCCTGCTCAATAAATGCCCATCATCTCTCACCCAGGAAATTTGGTTATCATAATCCATATACTAAAGTTGATTTTAATATAATCATTATGTTAATGAGAGCTAACATTTCTTGATCACTGCCGTGTGTCAGGCCCTGTTCTCAGAGCTTTTGATGCGTTATCTCCGTTCAGTCCTTCTAACATATGAATATGGGGATCGATATTATCCCATTGTAAAACTGAGAAAACGTACCTATGGAGGGAAGTACCTGCTCAGGAAGTCCTATTCCAAACCCCATATTCTCAGTCTCTTTATAATATTTCCTCCCATTTATTCTAAGAAGATGTAAAGAGGCAGTAAAGCATAGCAGTAATGAGCCAGGGTACCTGAGTCAAAATGCCTGGGTTTTACAGGGAGCCCAGAATAAGAATGAGGGCCTTTAATCATATATATAGCTTAGTATAATGCTTGGATAAATCCAAGAGGATATTAAGCAGATAATCAAAAAGTGTTGGCAAAGTCCCTTGAGGGATGGAATAAAAATTATGGAACTATTAAACTTTACTACCAGGGAAACCCCTGATACTGTGTCAAACATTAGGGACACCCAAATCAATAGGCTAACCTCTTGATCTTGAGGCTTGCTCTCAAGAAGCTTATGTATGTGGTGGCGAAGCTTAGACTACCTATAGGTATGCCTAAGAATTACTTCCGGAGGACTTCTTTTGTTGTTCAAATGTGGCCTCTTTTTCTCTAAGCCCAACTCTGCAAGTGAAATCACTGCTCTCCCCCCAATGTGGGACATGATATCCAGGGGTGAAAGTCTCCTTGGTGGTGTGGGAGATGGTCCCAGAGATGAGCCTGGCCCTGGCACCATGGGATCAACAATGTCATCCTGACCAAAAGGCGGAAAATAAGTGTAACCAATAAGATATCAGTGTTTGAGAGAGTTCAAGTAGAGTTGAGAGGCAACCGTGGAGATCACTCTTATGCAAGCTTCAGTTAAACATTGCTACCTATCATAGCTTGCCAACCCCCAATGAAAACCATCCCTGCGAATCCTAAGGAACACCTACAGTGTTATATAAGATTTCTACAGATGTTCTATATACTACGATTACTTTCCAGAAAACTACAGCCTCCAGATGGGTCCCTGGACTAGGTTAAGTCCTGAAATGCAGAGGGTCCAGCCTCTCCAGAACATCAACTAGTTCCATTTCCCTATCTCATATTAATGAAAGCCCCTTCTAACATGAAAAAGTTAGAATGGGCATAGCCTAAATACCCATAAAGAGTGGGAGAAAGATCAAAGGTGATGGTGGAGTTATACAGAGAAGGTAGAGTTTAACAAATGAGTATGATTGCTGAATCATTATATTGATATTTCTTTTTAGAGTTTAACAAATGAGCATGACTGTTGAATCATTATATTGGTTTTTCTTTTAGTCGCCAGTATCTTAGAGAAACTAGGAGCAAAAACCTAAAATTGTGGAATTGTAACCCATAACAACACTGAAATCTGTTCTACAACTAATTGCAGTGATGTGCTTTAAAATTTATTGCTTTTTTTTGCATACATGTTATTTTTCACAAAAAAGAAAAAAAGTCAATTGTGATGATAAATGCATAACTATATGATGGTATTGTAAACCACTGATTGCACACTATGGATAATTACATGCTATGGAAATATTTAATATATATATAAAAAAATTTTAAAAAAACAATGTTCAGCCTCTCCAAGAACATCAATTAGTTCCATCCCTCATCCCATATTATTGACACCCTTTTCCAACATGAAAAAGTTAGAATGAGCAGAGCCCAAACACCCTTAAAGACTGGAAGAATCAAAGGAGAAGGAAGAGTTATAACAGAGAAGATAAGATTTAATGAATGAGTATGACTGCTGAATCATTACATCGATATTTTTTTTTAGTCTCCAGTGTCTTGAAGCAGCTTGAAGGAAAAACCTGTAGTCCATACGAAAATGAAATCTGTTCTATAACCACTTGTTACAACGTACTTTGAAATTTATTGCTTTTTTGTATATATGCTGTATTTCATTATAAAAAGATGTTTTAAAAAAATGCCTGGGTTTAAATCATGGTTCTGCACTTCTCGTTTGTCTGGCAAGTCACTTGTCCTCCTTGTGACTCCGTTTCCTTATCTATAAATAATAATACACAACTCACAGGATTGCTATGAGGATAACTAATGACTTAATATATGTAAAAGGTTTCAAATAGCATCTGGTAAACAAAATATTACTATTTTGATAATAAAGTACTTTCAGATGACAAGCCTGATGATGAATGCCTTTCACACAGCAACTGAAAACAACCTATATTTTGTGCTCTTTTCAATGCTTACAATTCTGTATCACACAGTATCTTTATTAGTACTCTATGAACTAAAAACAACATCTCTATTTCTTCTTACACTAGTAACCGATTTTGATATCTCTGTGATGTGAAAAGCCAAAAAACCAACTTTAGGTCAGTGAGATCATAGGCTGAGAAAAAAGAGAAGAAATTAAAACATGAGCTTTAAAATTAGGCACCCATCAGACCACAGACCACATACGACACCCCAGCCATAGTGTCAACACCACAACATGAAAAAGGCAGCTTTGAAAATTCACACTATAGTAGTGTGCTGGTTTGAAAGTATTATTATATACCCTAGGAAAGCTATGTTTTAATCCTTATCCAATCTTGTGGGATCACCCATTTCTTTTAATTCTGACTCAAATCTGTAGGTTGGAATTTTTTTTTTTAAATTTGCATATGGGCAGGAGGCACCAGGGATCGAACTCCAGACCTCCAGCACGGCAGGTCGGAGCTCTGCCTGCTGAGCCACAGCAGCCGCCCGGTTGGAATCTTTTGATGAGATCATCTCCATGGAAATGTGACACATCTGTCATGGTTAGGGACACATGTCAACTTGGCCAAGTTGTGGTACCTGTTTATCTGATTGGGCAAGTGCTGGTCTGTCTGTTGCAATGAGGACATTTCATAGGATTAGGTCATGATCACGTCAGCTGCAGCCACAGCTGATTCCATTTGTAATCAGCCAAAGGGGAGTGTCTTCTGCAATTAGTGATGCTAAATCTAATCATGGGAGGCCTTTTAAGGAGAACTCAGAGGAGACAGGTTCCATTCCTGCTTCAGCTGGTGAGCCTCTCCTGTGGAGTTCATCCAGACCCTCCATCGGAGTCGTCAGCTTCGCAGCCTGCCCGGTGGATTTTGGACTCTGCGTTCCTCCGGTCACGTGAGACACTTTTATAAATTTTATATTTGCAAGTGTTCCCTGTTGATTCTGTTTCTCTAGAGAACCCTAACTAATACAACATCCAATTGTGGGTATTAACTTTTGATTAGATGGAGATGTGATGCCACCCATTCCAGGTTGGTATTGATTAGTTTACTGGAATCCTTTAAGAGAAGAGAGGAAACATTTTGGAGAGAGCTCAGAAGTGACAGAAGCAACAGATCCTAGAGAAACAACAGAGACCAGAGAAACAACAGAAACCTCAGAGCCCAAAGAAACTTCACAGCAGAGCTGACAAAGATGTGGACACATGGAGAACAGAGAAACGGATGTTAGGAGATGCTTGGAGCCCAGAAGACATCAGCATGAGATGTTAAGCAAGCCAGAACCTGGAGAGAGCCAGGAGAAACCAAGAGATGAAAGCCAGCCCTTGAGAAGCAAAGTGAAGAACCCCCACAGGAACAGAGGCTGAAAGGAATGGAGCCCAGGAGCCAGGAGCCAGCAGGTGCCAGCCACGTGACTCTCCAGCTGACAGAGGTGCTCCTAACCCACTGGCCTTTCTTGAGTGAAAGTGACCTCTTGTTGGTGCCTTAATTTGGATGTTTTTGCTTCCATAGAACTGTAAGCTTGTAACTTATCAAATTCCCCCTTTAAAAAGGCTTTCCAGTTCTGGTGTATCACAATCTGGCAGTTTACAAACTAACACACGCAGTTTCATTAGTTTTAGTTTCAAGGCCCAAATATTTAAAGTTCAGTGCTTGAAAATTCAGGTTCCTTATAGTTGTTACAAGTACTTGTGACATACATTCCAGCACCTTCATTCCATCTCTTTGGTATAAGGAGTGGGAAGTGTGTAATATTTTTACTTAATTCTTGCATTAGGGAGTTTACCAGGTTCTAAATTTGAACTTTCCTCTGGTCCCTCAAATCCTGATTTATGATTTGGAATATGAAAGCTGTGCCTCAGCATAATTACATAACTACACAGTGCCTACATGTTTCTCTCCTTTAATGATCCTAAATCAAAAGAAACACATTCGAATTATGCCTTATATTTCATTACATAGCTCATTTATAGAATTTATATAGTGCCTTTTTCTTTTGTACTGTGTGAGTGCATGCACATGTGCATGAGCCAGAATTGAACTTGGGTCTCCCTCATGGCAGGAGAACATTCTACCTTTCTTTGTACTTTTTTGGCGAATTTTTTGAATAGGACTTCAACTCCAGAGTGAGGCTAATACACTATCAAGTTAGGAACCACACTCTAATAAATACTGGTACTGGGACAAAACACATAAGTTGAGAGTATAGCAGATGTCTCATCAATAGAAATCAGCAAATGCAACTTTCCCTTTTAGTAAATAGCTGCCATCCATCTTCTGGACTGATAATACCAATCTGCAAAAATTGGTGAGGAGACAAATTTATGGGGTGATGCCATAGGAGGAATAAATGGAAATGGAAGAGCCCAAAGAGGAGAGATCTAAAATAATTTTTTGCGCTGCTCTAAGAACCGTGGCCTTCCACTTCTCACTGCTCCAGGAAACAAAGTAAGCCAGTTGAAAGAGGCTTCTCACTTGGTCTGTGTATTCTTCTAAATTGTGGCTCCTGGCCTGCTCCTCTTAATTTCAGACTGATGACAGGCAACCATATACCACGTTTTTGTTTCATTCTGAATACCGCACAAGGACAAGATATCCACTCAAAATCTGGTCTTGCTTTGAGAACTTGGAGGTTCCCCAGCCCCTTTGGAGATCGAAGGTTACTTGGAACCAAGCCATCACAATAGGTGAAGCTCTTTCCCTACAGAGGAGAACCACGCAGACCTTAGGGGAACATGTGAGCAGTGTGGCTTCTTCAGCATCCACACACACAGGACGCCCAAGCTGTGTCAACATTCCTGAAAGTATTCCTTAATACCAAAACAGCAATCTTTTAACTAGAATGTGAATCAGGCAAACGCCATTACTATTATTTTTTCCCCCACTTCAACAACTCTACTGTCTTTCCAGCAAAGTCCCATGGAACAGATTTAGTTTGCAAGCCTATTTTATCCTAGGGAAGACTTATAACCCTTCAGACTTTAAAAACACCTTGGAGTTTACAGCTATGAGATGACAGTGGCTGTCTGCATCATGAATGTACACTGGTTGGAATGGGGCTCAGGATAAATGCTAGGTCGCACACACCGATTTGGGGAATCTGGTTCAGGGCCCCAGAAGGACAACAACAATTACAATTATCACATGTCCTGGTTCCATATGCTGTATAACATGTTTACTAATCCCAAAGATTTTATTTCAATGATCAATACTTGATTACAAAGTAATAAATTCTCCACTTTAATCATTAGGCTAAACATTAAATATATAATCACATATTTAAATAATGTTATCTTTAAAAGTGAGTACCTTGGGAATTTTAAATAAATACTAATGATATTGTTACTGTTTAAAGCATTTGTAAAACTATCCTTTGGGAATTATCTTCAGAGTTACATTAATTCATGAGCCACAAAGAAAATCAGTCTTAACACTTTTTAGTCCAACCCATCTAACTTAATAATACAGTGAAAGATTTTAGAACAAATTATTCACTATCTGGACCTGGCTGGTACTGGCATTTTCTTGTACTTGCTTGCCAATCCCACAGGCAACTGCAGATAACAGGAGTAGTGAATATAATTGAAACATTTAAGTGTCACTGCTGCTCTGTGAATTATTATCCCTCAAGTTAAGTGCTTTTTTACATGATTTTGAATAACATCATGTTCTAAGGAAAACGGGGACAAGGAGTCCTAGATAAATTTTAAGCACTTCAGGTTCAGGAACCATTCCTTCATTCTTGCTCACCCTTACCACCCACCCCCATCCAGTCCGTGGGTCACTTTAGATAATTTTATGACTGCAGTAGGTGCTCAAAATTATTATCAGTTCACTATAGGTTAAAATCCATATTTCTAATTTTTTTCTTCTAACTGACATCTACATTTCTTAAGGGTAGCAACTCTGGTTTCTCCTCTGGATGGCTGGTTTACAACCAAAGTAAACAGGATTTTCAGAATATTCTCAGTTTTCTCAGTCTTTCACATTAACTTGTTGTAGTCAAACCAAATCCTCATACTGGGCTACTTTGTTTTCATACTGTCTGCAGAAATCATCCCATTTCAGACCCAGGATAACGACTTCAGGATTAAATTATTTTAATAAATTCTGATAAATTATTTCATCTCTCTCACTTGTTCTGCCTTTTCTTTTTTTTTGCGTGTGTGTGCCTATAGAGGCTGCTCATCCAGAATGAGAATTAAGGTCTAGGGATTAGACCACACTTTTTCAGATGTCTGTTGCCAAAGAGCTCTTCCAAGAGAGCCAACACTTTTGGATTTAACTTTACAAATATCAGGGTAGTATATTACTTTTATATTTTTCTCCTTTGCTGAATACCTATTATTTATCTTCAGTTTACCTATCCCGGAGTCATTAATTAAGGCAATTTGTTTGGTTTTAATTTATAATTATTACTATTATTATCCACAAATACTCCTTATTCCATTTATAAAACTCCAAATTAGTGCCTTTTGTTTCAAAAAATATTCTGAAGGATAATGGGTTTTGGGTTTGGTATATTTTACACACTTTCACCTTTGTTAATGAAGTGGTGATGATTTACTATAGCATACATTTTCAGACTTGCATGGCAAAAGAAAGGAAACTAACATAGTTCTCAGTGGAAATCTAAATACAAACTTATAAGTTCCCAATTACCCTTGTTTTACAATAAGCGGCTTCAAGCTCAGAGGTTACGTGTCTTGTCCGAAATCCCACTGCGAGTACGTAGCAGTGTCAAAATTCAAGCCATGTCTGATTTAGCATCTTGCTTGACTTCTCTGGCAAGGTATCTGAGAAGAGTAACTCCTCCTTTGAGTTTTATTTTTTAATCACTCTTTTCCTTTGAGAAAAATTTTAGGAAAATCAGTTGTGTTTTTGGAAGCTTGCAGACAGGAGAGATTATGATTACTAATCAGGGACAAGAAATATTAGTCAAGTTTAAGAGGCAGGCTCTTAAGGGCTAAAGTTATTACAGGTTATTGCAGTTTAAGATGCTACAAAATAATCAGTCAGAAAGAAATCAAATCTGCAGGCAGTAATGTGAGTTGCCAGTCAGGTAGAAAAAATCTTTTTCTTATTTCATTTTATCATTTATTATTATAATAATAATTATTTTGCATTTAGAGCAGACATAAACCAAGGGAGTAGGGTAACATAGGGCAAACAAAATTTCAGCTTTCTGATGTTTATTAACAAATGAAAGTGAGGAGCCCCTGCTTTGAGGCTTGGAGTAAAGAGAAGAATAAAGCTCTAGGAAGAGCCAGGAATAGAGATGAAGTGAGAGAGACAAATCATTTTCCCTTCCATCCTCCAAAACATACAGAATCACCCCCCAACCCCTACACTCCTTGCACTGGTGTCCATGTCCATTTTCACCCAAGAAGAACACCCAAGAATCTGCTTACATGATGGGTATTTCCTACCACCCCATTTGGCTATTTGGAGTAATGCACAATTTTCTCTTCTTTGTGAGTAAACCTTAGAAGTGGAAATCAGAATGATTACTCTTTATGGTAACAGAGTCCTAGAACACTTGCGAGGAACTTACACAGCTTAATCACACTTGAGCCTACGAAGGTGACAGGATAAGTACAAATATTCCTAATTTTGAAAATAAAGATTCAAGAGGCACATGACTGTGAAGTGGTGGAACAAGTACTATAGGTTAGGCTTTCTAAATACGACCTTTGTAGCTTTCTTTATATTCCTTATTGCTGGAAACTTCTGGTCTTTAAAATTTGTTTTTAACTAAGATAACATTTACATATAGTGAAATGCACAAGTAAATGTCTCAATTACTTGACAAATGTATATAGAATTACCAACACATCAATCAAGATACAGAATACTCTTTAATGATGGCATAAAACCTAGATTCATTGGACAAGTCTATTAAAGAGGAGAGGAAATAACGTTCAAGGAAATAAAACTTTAAAAGAAGCCCTTCTGCCAGAATGGAAGAAAGGAAAGGCAAACCAGTAAGCTCATTTTTCTAAGCTAGCTTCTCTTAGTGATTTTGTTCCTTCAAGTTGGTGAGCATCTCTGCTCTGCATTATACTTTTATATAAAACTCTTAGGAGCATGTGAAAATTAAAAACATCATCAGGTTTCTCCTATATTTTTAATCTAGCCCTCAGATTTTATTTTACTATTAATATCATATTAGGAACCTCCTAGTTGCAATAGGCCAATCAGTCTTAATTTGTATTTACTGATAATAAAAAAGACCATAATCACATCTTAAACATTGCACTATATAGCTCAGTGTTTTCTTCTTTGATGGTTCCCAACCATATGTTATAATTATACCAGCATCATCACCCACATACTATAATTATACTCAAAGCTAAAGCTATATAGTGTATTAAAGTGGATGGAATTGTTTCATTTTTAAGTGATTCATTTGCCACCTCTGTTGGTAATAGAGATGCATGGTATGGAAGAGTCATGGTTTTAACACCAAATTCAGATATCAATTTGTCAAAAAAAAAAAAGCAAAAGCCAACATGAGAAGGTACATAAGACATGCTTCCCAGGCTGTATTCCACAATGACCCCTAGCTTGAAATCTGGGATGGGCTAGGTAATAGAAGCTAGCTGGTGGTGACTGGGTAGGGGGGAGGCCTTGGGGCTGCCTTCACTTGGTTTGCCTTGCTGCAGGGCAGTCCCAGTGCCTCAAGTCAGTTTTCAGGACTAACTTTGTGGCAATATTTTCTATCTAGGCTCTGAGCCTATGGGATAACAATTCATTCAAACACAGAGAGCTTATATCCTGCCAGACCATTCATTCCTTTAAGACGTATTTCATTCATACCTGTTATGTGCTAGGCCCCAACCTGGGAACCAAGGATACAGCAATGAGAAAAGCAGAAACCTATGTCCTTATGGGACTTAACTCTAAAGTTTTCTAGACATATCCTTTGTTTCTTTACCTGGGTGAATAAAAAGAAAGCTTTTGCTTTTTATTATGGGTGAAGTAGACTCACCCATATTAGCTTACAGGCAAAACCCTTAACCAGTCAGCTATAGACTAAAATCTGCCATTTTCTTGGGATATGCTGAACTGGGAGAGCAGAGCAGGGGCAAGTGGAGAGAAAGCAGGAGGAGACACACAGACAAGAGCAGGGCTGGTCACATTTCAAACATTCTTTGTAAGCTTCTACATGGTAAGCTTGAAAATTCTGATTTCAGGAGCAAGTACCTGGAAGGTAGAAACAAGAAAAACCTAGTCTTTAAAAAATAGCAACAAACTGGTTCTATGTAAACATATCTGTCTCCTCTCTCTCTTTTTTGTTTGTGATTTAATAAAAACCCTATTGATGAGCTCTCCTTTTCTTTTTCTTTCTGTTTTAGGTATAGTAAGAGATTAATCCAAGGGGAAGAATGTAAATGCTCTATGGCCATGTAGTCTTGGAATCTCCACTGGGACTCAACAGTATTTTATATAATTTCTGGTTCTAGGAAAACAAATTTTAAGTTGGGGATACTTCTTTATAAAAGAAGCCTACCAGTAAAATAGTACATGATTATTGCCAAATGACTCATCCAGGAAGCAAATGTTATAAAAGCTCAGAGAAGGAACATTGTACTTTGGACTGAGCTTATTCCAGTAAGGGATAAAGCTGCTCTATGGCTTTGAAGAAGTAGAAAAAGTCTGTCTTAATTTCATACCTTTTAGCTATCTATACAGCCTCATATCTTCTCTCCCTAAGGATAGTCTTTTTCAGTAGAAAGAGGAAGGAAAGGAAACAGTGTCCTCTGAGGTGCCAAGTACTGAGATAAACATTTTACTTAATTATGTCTAGGGTAGGCCTGAAGCAAAAGTCTTAGGTAATTAATGTAGCCTCAGCGGTTCTCTCAGCCTAGTACCCCTGTCTCATTCTGCTCATCTGGACTGCGGCAAGCCTCTTAGTCCTTCCCTCTAAATAATCTCTGATTCTCCACATATGAAGGGGCAATCTAACCTCATAAATCAGTCTAAGGTGCTATTGACAGAACTTGAAAGTACAGCTGCCCAAATTGGGCTTGGGTGGTCTACAAAATTAAGATGTGCTTTTTATTTATCTTTTTGATAGAGATAAATGGCAATTAGACATGTTAGTAATGCTAAAAATTTATTTTTTAAAAAATCATGACTGATTTATATAGGCATTCATTTTCTTGGATTTGCATGAATTTTATTTCTTTCACAAATCTACTACTCAAATATACTATACTCTATTCAGGGTCCTTCCTAGTCTCCCAGAAAATATACATGAATTTAAATAGGAGATAAGCTTTGATGAGTGGGATGAGGGGATAGGTAGGTTGTTTCCAGTGTCTCAGACCACTGCTACTCTTTCAGTCATGGTAAAGTCAGAATAATTTAGTAGTAATGGTAGTAAATATAGTAAAATATCTAAAATTTATTCCATATTTACTTTTGGCTAGAAAATTCTCTATATACCTGTCATGGTCAGGTTCATGTGTCAACTTGGCCAGGTGGTAGTGACCATTTGTCTGGTTGGGCAAGCAATGGCCTATCTGTTGCTATGAGGACATTCATTTCATGGACTTAAATCATGATTATGTTGGCTGCATCCACAGCTGATTGCATTTGTAATCAGCTAAGGGGATGTTTTCTGCAATGAGTGATGCTTAATCTAATCACTGGAAGGCTTTTAAGGAGGATTCAGAAGAAACAGTTTTTCTTCCTCCTTCAGTTGGCAAGCCTTCCCTGTGGAGTTCATCCAGACCCTTCATCGAAGTCATCAGTTTCACAGCCTGCCCTACAGATTTTGGGCTCTTCCATTCCTATAGTTGTCCAGCCAGCCTCTCCTGGGAGTTTGTTGAGGAACTTCATCAAAGTTACCAGCTTGCTGCCTGCCCTACAGACCTTGGATCCTGTTTCCCATGGCTACATGAGACATGTTTATAAATTTTATATCTATGGATATTTCCTCTGATTCTGCTTCTCTAGAGTACCCTAGCTAATACAGTACCTAACCAACCCTCCTGGCTTTGAGTTCACATCCGCTGTGGGGCAGGGAATGATCCAGAGCAGGAGCCGAAGAGGCAGAGAACACGGAGGGATGGGGATGAGGGGGTGAGCCATGGGGACTGGTCCTGAGGGTTTGGGGGGCTGGCCCGGCTGGGATCTGGGTGAGGCTGGTGGGAGGGGGCCACACCCAGGGCCACCGGGAGAGGACCTGGAGAGAGTAGCCCAGGCCTTGGGGACAGGTAAAGGGCAGGCAGCAGGGTTGCCAGGGGCTCCTTTGGGACCAGGCCACGGCTGCAGGGCAGCCCTGGTGGGAGGCCAGGCAGAGCACAGCCGGCCCGGCAGGAGGGGCTGTGGGTTTGTCACAGCCCAGCCCAGGGCCTGGCTCATGGACAGCGAGCACCCCGGTGACACTGTCCTGGTGATCCCTCTGAGACTAGGGGACAGGTGTGGATGTCCCCCACGTGCGGAGGGGCCTCTTCTCTCCCTGAACCTGACCCCAGCTTTGTCTCCTAATCATGGAGCTCATTTCCTCCTGTGGCTGTCTGTCTGTCTGTGGACATCAGCAGCCACTCGGGATGGTCCCTGTGAGGGACCCTGGACATCTTCGGGATGCCATGGAGGATGGACAGCAGCCAGACAGCACCCTGTCCCCTGGCTGCTGTGTCAGGGCTCAGGCATGGCCGCAGGCGCTGTCACCTCATGCAGAGGGTGGACTTGAAATGCGGGGCTCCCCAGGGAGGCCCCCTGAGGCAGGGGCGGCTGGGTCCTGGGTCGGGGGGCTGGGAAAGGAGGTGTCCAGCAAAGGGGACCCCGGAAGGGGGCGTCGGGAGGGGACATTTTAGGGAAGGCATCTGCTCACCCCTTCCTCCTTCCCTGTGTATTCTTAGCTCAAGGATGCACGGTGAAGGGGCTGCTGTCTTCACAGCCGGCA